>CAEGAF010132802.1:2500-13417 GCA_903067075.1 Micropoecilia bifurca
GTATATATATATATATATACAGTATATATGTAAACCAATGATAGTGATAGCAGATAAATTTGCACACAGTGATCGCAAGATAACATTTTCAAGCAGTTACCTATTTACTCCTTTACAAGTCACAAAGGTTGAAACTGAATTATATTGTTGAGCCTTGAGAAAATACACTGATTAAAGTGCAAATAGCCCTAAAAATATTTATTTTCTCCCAGTGAAGTCACAACAAGGTTGTGTCTTGAGGTGTGTGTGTGTGGGTGTGTGCTAATGCACACAGTGTCTCTGTTGACAGCGCGTGCACTGAGTTTGTGTGAGTGTGGGAGAAAGAGAAAGAGAAAGGCAGATATTTTCATGAATATGTTTAACGGTGCGCGGCTGCAATAAGAGCCGAGGATGTGCCATCACATAAGCCCGTAGCCAGTTAATGCTCAGAAGAAAGCAGAACAAATGATCCTAGCAGGACTGAGAGGGCGACTGGGAGAAGACGGCAGGAACCAGACCGGGAGGAGAGACGCACGACGAGGAAGCAAACACGGAAGAGAGAGGGTGAGATGAAAGGCGGATGCAGACACATAACAGAAGAACAGACAGACGTGATTGGAAGATAAAAATGAAGAAAAGATTGCAGGGAGTAACGGATGACGGCAGGGAGAAGAAAAGTGAAAACAGGAACAAACAGAAGCGAAACGATTCATTCTTGCTGACAGTCGGCTCTGAGATCCACACACGAACAGCTAAATATAACTCAGGGATTCAACACGGAGAACAACGGAGAGGAAGAAATACCGGCTGGAACAATAAAGCTGGCTACATCCTGTGGCAGTGTTTTCTCACCTATGTGGTTAATTAAAGTGACAGATGTTGGATCTTTTCAAATATTAGATATGCCGTATTTGTAGTCCCATAACTTTGGTGCAGAAGGAGTATTGACTCAATTGTGGAGTCGTTCTGTTTCATAAATGTTAATTAGAGGAACCAAAGTGGATGTGAGATGTCTGATGTACTCCGTCTTAAGTGTGTTAGGTTGTTAAATTAAATAACTTATAATGTCACGTTTATTTAATTTAATTTTATTTTACTTATGTGAACTGATTCTAATAAGGAATGGAACCGGATGCTTTAATCCACACCATCGCCTTGCAGCAATAAGTCTGAAGTAAGTTTTTTAGTTTTCCAGGTATCAGTATCATCCCCCAGTGACTAACATCAGTCAGCAAGTGTTAGACAAAAATTGTAAATTGATCTCAGTGAAAACCCTGTGCAACTATTTTGTTGGCTTTGCCACCTTCTTTCACCTGTGATGGTTGGTGATATACACAACACGTATTAGGCAATTGATTATGATGCCAAGTCTCCAGCTGTAATTTTGTAACACGGTTGGTGCGAAACCTGGCCATGCTACCATGGATATTGGGAGTTTGGTTACGTAAGAGACTCAACATGATTGAAAGATGACTTTTATCATGACTCAAAGCAGATTTACAAGACATCCCTAATACTTGATTGTATGAGCTAAAATCTAAAACAAGTATCATTGAACTGTTGCGAGCCTAATTTGCACAAATTCAGTTACAGTTTCATGAATGAAAAGTTGTACGTGGGTGAAAAAAAAATAAAGCCATTAGTCAGCTGGTACGACAAAACACAGGTACAGGTAACTCTCATTTATATGAAACTATTCTGACTCTGCTGCAGAGATCTTGAGCTCTGGAGCCTTGGTAAGGATTGGATGACCACAAATAAAAGGCAGAACTCTCTCTCTGTCTTGCATTACCTTGTGTCTGAGGCTAGGGTGATGGTGGGGACTATGGCTGGCCCTCTGAAGGCTTTGAATGAAACAGTGGCCCTGACTGTGGGTGGCTCTGGTGCTGTTGTTGTTTTGTATTTGACCGAGGAAGACAATTTGAGCGCTGATGAAGCCGGAGGACAGGAGGATCTGGCTGAGGCTGACTCAGGCTCAGGGGTCGGTAGGGTGGGCGAAGGAGATGGACTGTCGGTGGAGATGGAGGCCAGAGGAGGCAAACACAGACGGGTTCGGTGCTCATCCACCTGATGAGCTGGAACATAGGTTATCCTGAAAGCAGGGTTAGATAGAAAAAAAAATATATATATATATATAGTCAAGTAAAACCGACAAGGAAGCTTGCATACAGTGTAAACGTCACCGTTAATTCAGAAAAAGTTATTTTTCTTTAGTGAGAATAAAAATAGTTGAAAAGATAAGGAGACATTAGGCCTTGATGAACATAATTTAATTATATATTTTATTTCTAAGACTCAAAGTATAATTTACATGTTTTATTTCAAAGACAATGTGGCATTTCGTTGACTTCATAAAACCTTAGTTTGTGACCACAACAGTCCTTTGGTAAATAATCTGGTAATTCTATGAGTAAATGAATCAAGTCTTTCATTAGGTTGCTTTACTTTTGGGGGGAGATAAACACTGATGCACATCTTTTAAGCTTAATATTTGTGAAAACATCTGAGAACTATGTAGCATTGTTTCTTCTCATAATAATCAGAAATATAATCCCACAAAAGTAAACTGAAGGTTGAAAAGGTTCAAGCAGTGAGAATATTTTGGCAACCACACAATGCTCTATAGATATTTGAGAAGCCATTAGAGTTCAATGAGCACATGATTGACATATATCCCATGCTGTTTGCTAAAATGACACATTCTGGACCATCCACAGGGGTTTTATTGTGCAAACTGAGAACCAGTAGCAACAGCACTTCACTTGTCAACTGGAGATGATTATAGGTCTGTACTGAAGGCTGTGTGGCATGCTGAGTCTGATGTGGCCTGATTGGCATTCAACCTCTTGCGACAGATACGTCACCTTCTGTTAATTGAGCAACATTCCCATGTTTCCCTTTGAACAGGTTCGAAGATGGCACAAGGCATTATTATCTCCAGACATAGCATTTCTTGTTTTTTTTTATCCATATCCGAGATGAGATCCCTCAGGAAAATATCTGTCACCTCATCACATGCATGCTCAGGCATTGCTGGTGGCTCCTACAGGCAGATGAAATAAACACTACTGAGCCTCACTTGGACTTGTCTCATGAGTTCAACTGTTTGTAGCGTGTGCCACTCAACCTCGCACATTAGTTTTGGCTCCGTACTTGTCAGAGAGGTGACATTCCATGTCCCTAATGCCGGATTATACCAACAGGAAATGACCAAACCGAGGGTTCCGCCCTCACTTTCCTTCCTCCCACTTTGCACGGGACCTGATCCTGATATTCCTATCTGCAGGTGATGAGCCCAGGCAGAGGGGGCTTCCTGTAGCTTCTTTGAACTGATGTTGTTTGCTCATAGATCTTCTCTAACAAACCTCTGGGACCTGTGTAGAGTAGCTGGTTTTGAACTGGAATCAGATCATACAAAGGTGGATTCTACTTACTGTACTAATTATGCAACTGCTGAAAGCAGGTGGTTGGTTATTTTTTGACCTGTCAGAATTAAGGGAACTGATTATAAATTCTCACCACACTTTTCAGATTTCATTTGTCAAGATTTTTTTGAAAGCCATGTATCATTTTAGTTCCACTGTACATAGAGTAGATGAAAGTCATAAAATTACAAAACATGAAGTTTTAGGGATAGTAACACTTATACAAAACACTGTAATAAATAATGTTATAATGTTCTACTGTCATTTTCCTGATCAATGAAATCAAAAAAGTAAATTTTACAACCTTCCCAAAGAGAGAAAGAAAAGAAAAAAAGTTCCCCTTCTAATTCCACAGAGCTCAGATCTTTTTATGACAATAAACTTATGAATTCAATAATGCCTCATTGCACTTGTACCATACACTTATGCTATCATACATTACTGTAAGAGTAATGAAAAACAGTTGTTCAAATTTTCCTTAGTTCATGAAGGTATTTTGAGTCTTTAAGTTTTCTGTGCTAAGCTGTTGTGACTGAACTGTGTGGACAGCTTGTCTTGTCTCAAAAGACGCAGTTTGATAGTGACAAGCCCTCATCCTTCTGCGTGCCTCACTCTCTCGCTGCCAAAGCAACTCAGCTGCCTCCACTTGCTTTTAGATTGTCTGAAGTGCTGTCAGAAGGAGCCAAAGAGAGCATGTGTGTGTGTGTGTGTGTGTGTGTGTGTGGAGTTGAGTGTTTCTGCGTGTATGTGGAGAAAGAAAGAAAGAAAGAAAAAAACCTGTGTGTGTTCATCAGTGTGTGTATTCTGTGTGCAGTGTGTGCATGAGACTCTTTAAAACGTTCCTTTATTCAGAGGTACACTGTTCAAGGTGAGATGAGAGATGAATTATTCAAAAATATTTCCCATAGCAGGAAGAGGGTGTTTTTGGAGGTTAGGCCACTGAATGCTTTTGTGTGTGTTCGCGCGAGTGTGTGTGTGATGCCTTTAAAAGCAGGAGAGAGAGAGATGCAGAGAGAGAAAGTGAGTAGGTGTTTAGCAGGGCAGAGGGATAGTGGAGGTGGAGCACATCCCCAATCAGCCAAACAAGCTTTTTCAATGTGGAACCATAATTGCTGATGCTGGAACAAGTGATAATGTAGCCAGTTTTTCCTCAGGCAGTCTTTAAGAATTTCATCATCTAAACTGAACATGACTGTAGCGCCTCAGTCAGATTTGGCTGCAATAAGTGAAATATTATTTGTCCATAATAATGCAATGAAAATTGTTGTGCTCTGAACAGTGCACACTTAGATTAACCATAGGAGTAATGCTGTCATTCAAATCATGGAAATTGTCAAGCTAATATGTTGACTTCATGGGAATAACTGACTGCATACGACTACATGGTTCTCAAACCGGAACCCTCTAAAATCTTTAAGAGGTGCAAATAACTGGAAAAGTAATGAGTAATTGCTTTTCATTTGTACCCAAGGCTCTGAGCAATAAGCACATTTAAATGATTTACACATGATTTATCATTTATTAGTATTAATTTGTGATAGCTTAAAGGGATAATTCATTTTTATAATCTTTTAAGGTTGTGTGGTGTTCTGAAAAGTCAATGTTTTACTTGCAGTATGAAGCAGTTAAATAGGCCTAAGAGTTTGAGAGACGCTCTCAGGAATCGGCATAACTCCCCCTGAGATCACCATCTAAAACAACCCAAACACAAAGCACTCGCAGACTAAACTATGTGAAGCATTTTACCTTATAGATTTACATCAGACCATTGTTTTATCTGTTAGGTATTTTGTAAACCAAACAACATTTTTATTTCAGTAATATTTATGCTGTGGTCGTGCAATTGAACAAGGAAATACATTGGATTGTATGGATAAGGTTTTTGAACTTTTAAAACCTTTTAACCTTCTATAAATGTATTAATTTATAATTGGATTACATTAAATTTAATTAAATAACTAATTAACTCAAAAACAATATAGAATGACTCAGATGTACAAAGGCATGCTCCGCGAAGGCATACACTTTATTTTCTAAATTAAAAAAAAATATCGTCAGTACATTCATCTAAAGTGTCAAGTAAGTTTAAATAAAAGATTATTTGTTCCTTTATATAAGCAGATGATGTCCAAGTTGTTGTTTTGTTAATTAGCAAATAACAGTTTAACAGTGTTGTGGGCAAGAGACACTTCTCACCTCATCTCTGGCCCTATGACAGAGTGCCTGCGGAGCATGGACCTGGCCTGGGCGCTGCTCAGATTTGAGGCAAGTTCTCCATTTATGGCCAAGATGACATCCCCCACCCCCAGTCTGCCATCCTGGCAAACAGAGCCCCCCTGGACCACGCTCCGGACCAGCATGCCTGTGCCGTCCTTGATAGCACTCACCGACATCCCTGCCAACAGGCGCACAAACACATCACACAGAAGCACACAGAAGCCTGGGTGAGTAGAGGATAGGCTAAGACGGCTCTGACTGCACGCCAAACAGACATTTGCCCAAACAAACACCTGACTGCTGCAATAATCAGTATAATCAAGACAGACACGAGGCAGATTAGCACACAGACATGGCCACATCTGCTTGACATTTGCACGGCAGCATCCTTCACACTCACACTAGCATAAGTTGCATTAATGCAGTCTCACACACTCGTGCTCACAGAGATCAGAGGGCGCAGGTGACTGGAGGAGTGACACATACCATTCGTGCAAACACCCGACTTTGGCGTTAGCGGTTTGGACACTAGGTGGATTACGCTAACGAGTCATTAATGCAAACAGGCAGAAGTAGGTAAATCAGGTCTCACACACACATAGAGGCACACACCTCATGCACACACTTAAACATGGTGTAGAGAGAGAAGGCTATGCCAGATTAGAGAGGCTGGTTTAAGGTGCTGGCGTACAACACTGCTAGCTACTAATGAAGCACATCCACAACACTATGGTCGTACAAAATTTGAACTTGGTCAAAAAAATGACTTTGTGCTTAATTTTACTTAAATAAATAGTTTATTGCTTTTTTTGGTATTACATTCAAATTGCAATACAATCATAGTGCATGGAGTACAATAATTTGGGAAGACAGCAACTGCCACTTACAGGACAAACCAAAGATACACATTTCAAAGACTGAAGTCTAAAGAAATAACAGTTAAAGTTTTTAACTCTAGAGGTGCTGAAGTACAACACTGCATCAAAATACATCTAATATTACAAGCTCTAAAAGTGCTTATATGTATAATTAATAGAGATGCACCAAGAAAAGCAGCAGGCATCAAAATTTGGATGCTCTCTTTGGGGAATTTAAAAATCCTTTCTTGAACATGTCATTTTTAATAGATACCACCTCAGCAGCAACACTTTTTGACGTGGTTGTTGTTGCTGAGGAAAGAAATCTCGGTGTTAGCTATTTTCAGTATCAACGGGTTATTTAAAAGTGCAGACAGAGATAAAGGAAAGAAAAGTAAAAAGCTATTTAAACTAAATATTGTATTATGACATGTCAAGACATCTGCAGTTTACTGAGGCTGTAAGAGATTGAGAAAGAGCAACACTTTCAAAAGATGTCAGGAAGGCTGAAAATATCACAGCAAGGTTGCTCTGTTTTATTCTTCTAAGTTTTTAAACTGTTATGTAATATAGTGGACCTTTAAATCTATTTTGTGTTCTGGAAATCCCAGAGTTGAGGTAAAGAGCTTCATTTTTTTGACTAAATACATACTGTTATGCTAATAATGCTAACTGCTAATATTAGTTGCAAAACAATGCAAAGATTTTGTTGTTTTAAAATATTAAAAAGCTGCCTTGTAGTGGCAGCTGCTACTAATATGAATAAAGACTTTCTGAAGGAAGGATGGATCAAAGTATTTTTATACTTAACAAAGAAAAAGTGGAATTAGGTAAATCTATATTTCAAAACACAAATCAGAAATAAAATTCTCAATGGTGCATTTCTAGTAATTATAAGTAAATTCATATTTCACATGCAAAAAGCATTTGATTTAAGCTCAACATCACATATTAACAGCTCAAAAGACTCAAGTGGAAAAGTGTTACAGCAATTGCTTAGAAATTTTAAGAACATGTAATGATTAGTGATTAGTCAAATAGACAAGGCAAGAACAAGACTTAGTTTTTCAAACCTTTTTTTTCTTAAAACTTGCTGTTATTCACCTGTATGTTCATTCTTTGCTACAAGCAATATCATTTGTTTTAAATTCCCAAAGCTGGACATTAATATGGTTATGAAGAGCGTTACACATGGCAACCAGATCAAGTAAAACAACAATATGGTACCAGGTTTTGTTCAAATACAATGAATATAAAATCTCTTCCTGTCTCTGTGGACCAGCAAAGGTTTGGGCATTTCTGTGACCACTGATTTCTGTTAATTGAGAAAGTGAACTTATCCTAAAATAGTAGTATGTACAATCATATAACATCTGTTATGTATAACATATATTATGGGCTTTATAAAGCAAAATTTAAATGACAAAACAAGAACAAAAGCACCATTAAAAGGCTTAAAGGCATCATAAGAGATTTGAGCTCTCAGGTTAGTTTTTAAATCTAAGAACTTAAATATCCAAGATGTAGAATGAGGTACCGTAAAGTGTTAAACTTCACCATGCAAAAGTATCTATACCCCTTGAATCTTGTCACAGAAATTCATGAATCAGGTCTGATACAAGTATTAATAGTGTCGAAATTATGGTAGAAAAGTGGCAAGACTGAAGCAATTCTTGGAAAAAAGCCACATGGGGCCCTGATTCCAGTATGACACAATCCATGTAAAGGGCACAGCAAACACATGGAAGAAAGTGCTTTGGTCAAATTTGGTCATTTTGTCAAAATGAAAAAGCTATGTGTGGTGAAAAAAAAACATTACTATGAAACATGGTGTGGGGCTGCTTTTTTGGTCAGAAGTGATGGAGAAACTGATGCAACTAAATATAGGGCAAGTTTTAACACCTATCCAAGATTATTATTTTTTGTTAGTTGTAAAAACCATGCAGACAACTCTTTTCTGTTCAAAACTAAGGGCCAGTGTGTTGTCAAGTCAAGTTTATTTCTTTAGCACACTTCAGCAACAAAGGTCTTCAAAGTGCTTTAGGCATTTTAATGCACTTTATCACACATAATTAGTACAAAGTACATTGATGTTTCTGGCTTTAATGTGACAAACTGTAAAAAAAAGTTCAAGGAATAGAAACACTTTTGCAAGAAACTGTAATAACTCTTTAAAGATATGCCTTCTATCATAAAAACCTAAATACTAACATAATATCATGATGCATGCATTCCTTAAGACAAAACACCAGAAAATTAAAGAGATTTTAGACCAGTATTCATAACAAAGAAGTGCTTGTAGAAACAAATATAGCATTATTCGAAAAAAGTAAATAGATGCTAGTTTACGGCACCTTGTCGCAATAATCAGGAAGGTATGGAAGAGTGTTTATTATGTTCAAAAGCTATTTTTCTTGCTTAAGACCAGGCAATCTTGCTCAAAGAACGAGTCCTCATGGGACTGGAAGGACAGTCAACATTAAATTGTAGGGAGTACTTAAATAATCAGGCATTGACCTTCATCATTCATTTAAAGTAAACTTTTCTTGGGGTTAGGGTGAGGGTTAACCCAAAGACTGAGCAAGTCTGAGCAAGACTCGCTCAGTCTTTGGGATTATAAAAAAAATATATTATATTTAGAAAATTATATTATTTAGAAAATATTAAGAAAATATTTTCATATTTAGAAAGTTATTAAAAAAACATTGAGGTTGTAATGATTAATGCTCTGTGTGGGACAAACGGATCACAGCAGGCAGGCATTAGTCAGTTCCCGGTTTCAAGGTCTACCAAGATACAAACCTATTCTATGGTGAGCAAAAAAATGAGAACACGTCATTCTTAAAAGCTTCCACCTCAGATCGAGATGGGATCTCAATCAAATAAAAATAAAATAGACAATCATTCTTTTGAAGTGAAGAGTGTCTTGCAAAGTAAATTTCAGCTGGTGCTAGCATGTGACCTTGTCATGTGAAGTAATTCTAAGCCATTATTAGGAATGCTGCTTTTATGTTAGACTCTTATTTTGAAGAGAGAGAGTAAGTCTTGAACTGTCCTGTTGTACCGACAGAGTTAGCAAACAAAGACTACTTCCGCACTAGCTGACAACACGCCATGATAAAGATTTAAAGAAGCCACCATTGTTTTTAAATTGTTTGTGTCAGTCTTTTGAGGCACTGACAAGAGTAACAGACAAGATTTGATTTGTAAGGTGTGCAATAAAAAGACTGGCAATCTATTTTTTAGCTGGTAACAAAGCTAACAATAGAATCCGCTTTGGAGCTCCCCATCTGTACACTAAATGATAATTTAGTGTACAGTGTAAAATAGGTTTTTATTTGGACATCAGGACTGCATTTTATCATTTCTAATCCAATATTGGACAACTGGACAATATTTCACTAGGGAGAGATTGTTTAAAGCAAAGATTGAGATATACAAAATTTGTGAAATTAACAAAAAGAAAACATTTTCTAAATGTCTTTCAACATTTAGGCCACTATTTAGACAACCTTAAAACTAAATTATACAAACTAGTCAAATTTTCACTGTAATACTCTACACTAAGGTAAAATTCTGTAAAACACAAAATGCAATTTGTGAAATTTTTAAAAAGAAAAACAAGTAGGGATTTTTAGTTTGCGATGGACTGGCGACTTGTCCAGGGTGAACCCGGCCTCTCGCCTGTTGACCACTGAAGCAAGACAGCAGCACTTCTGGCGATCCCATCAGGGATAAGAGTATAAGGTAATGGATGGATGGGTGGATTTTTAGTTTTCCCAGATATACCCCTAAAATCTTGTCTTGTTTTGTTATCTCAAAGCTCAAAAACGTTTTCTTCTCAACAGTTTGTAACTTATTCATCAATATTTAATATCTCTGTTTGAAAGAAAAGCAGTGAGGTCATTTGTTAAATTTTTGTATTAATTGTCTATCTTAACACCATGATAGTGCAATACTGTGGTATATGCTTTCAAGATGACCAAACTATGAGTTTCAGAAGATTGCCCATACCTGACTGCAGTGAGGACTACAGGAAATAAACAAACAAAAAAGTAGTTGGGCCAAAATAGTCATATCTAAGGGGTGAGAAAGACCTGGCAGTCTGATGTCTTCTTGGACTATTAGACACCTCAGTGAAACATAAAGTTCTACTGAATAGACCATCAATACTTAGCCAAAAATGTATAAACTCAAATTACATACAGTAAACTCACAGAAGCATGAGATTCTCATAAAATAATCATTTTAGCTTGGTACACAAAGTCTTGCAGAATTTTTGTAATAAAAAGTTGCAAAAATCTCAAAGTATGTCAAAGGGTATTAAAGGATGCCCAAACTTTTGCTTATCACCACTAATAAACTCCAGATCCACATATGCAATGTATTTGTGTACATTGCATATAAGATATGTCTATATATATATATATATGTGTGTG
>CAEGAF010132805.1:0-10000 GCA_903067075.1 Micropoecilia bifurca
TAGAAAATCTTTATGTTGTGACAGTGTAATATGAGACAGATAATCTGTGAAAAGATCGATTTCCTGCACCTCCTGTCTGAGCTACTATTGCCGTCTAAAGAAATTCGCCGCTCCTGAACAATAACAACCAATCTGAGCCAGAAGGAGGGTCTTAGCGTTGTCAATCAATCTCACGTACTTGCTGCTAAATATTCTAATGGCAGAGAAACAACTTACCGAGGTTGTGCTAATTAGCCTGAGAATTCATGACAGGCTGTGCTGGCTGTATCGTAACAGTGGAAGGTGGAAAGGGGATGAGCAGCGTCACACGGAGAGTAATTGACAGCACTAAGATCCGCCTTCTGGCTCTGATTTGTTGTTTCCGGATAGAACTGAAGAGCTTAATTTTTTTAACAGATTATATGTCTCATACCATACAATAACAATATAGTGACAGTTTCAACAAATATGTAAAACATATTTTTTATAAAAGTTACATTCTGAAACTTTAATTTGTGATTAGTGGGCAGTAATAATTTATTTATTTAGGATGGTTTCATAATTTCATTATTTCAGAAATGAAATGATCATTTTAAACCCACTTAAGGTTATTTACCTTACATTAATTTAATGATTGTAATTATTTAATTGTGAATTAAATAATGGAAGACTGAATTATTTTAGTTATTCTGATTATTAATAGATTAATCTGATAAAAGAATTTGCAGGATTGTAGAGATTTTTCATTTAATCTTTTAAGCCTTTTATATACAATAGTAAGAAATAAAATAATTCAATTCCTCTCTTAGATAGGAAAATAAACAAGTTTGTACCTAAAATGCATTAATGTAGCATTAATTTAGTGAATTTGAACAGGTTGTTGCTAAAATTATCACTAGAGGAGTTTTAGGTAAAATATATTTGCAGACAAAGATGCTTTTGTCTAAAATTGAATATATATTATTCAGTTTTAGCTTAATAACTACAGTGATTGTGGGATTCTTTCAACAAATCTGTACATTCCAGTTAATGATTAATCAATTACTAAATTAAATGACAAATATTTCAGTAATTGCTTATCACAATTAGTCAGATTAATTATTTCAGCCTTGAATAAAGTCTTCTTTCACAGCATCAAAGCTAAATGATGGTTCATAGCTATTCTATTTGATATTTCCAAAGTGTTTGATTTAAACTTCAGATGTGTCTGTAGAGCACCAGGCTTACATACCACAAGAGATAATGGTTCACTTATGGTCCACTGCTGCCCTCACCTGGACTGTGGGTTGAAACTCAGTCAGTGACATTAAGAATCAGTTCTACACTGTAAACCATCAACTCATCTTAGTTGAATCAATAGAAATGGTTATAGTTAATCAAATATCTGATTTAAACAACTCTGATCTGATGTGAATGGGGTCGTTTCCTTCTCTTTCAGTCTGTTACCAGTTCTCTGCTTGATTAAAGGAGGTTGTTTCTGGCCGTCCTAAAAACAAAGGCCTCCTGCATCTAGTTTCTACCATCTTGCAGCTTAATCCACCCTGACAGAACTGCTTAAACCTGGAAGACGTCCAGGTTTTCTCTGCTAACCTGACCTGCCTTCCTATGCTGAAGACGACGTCTTTATGCTCCCCTCAGCCTGGACCAAGGAAACCGATTCCTCACCGTATCTCAGCTCATAAACATTGTTTGGAATCTGTCTATTCCAATAAATCTTGACCAGGGATTCCCAAACTTTTTGATGACATGGCCCCCAAAACTCATTAGACCACTTTTATTCACTATTCAATAGTTACTACATTTGTTTATCATAAATGATCCTTCATCTTCTGATTTAACTGGCCCTGAGTTATGCAGTAGACAATTTTATTATTAGGTAACATGCTATTATTATTCTGATGTTTATGTCTACTAATAAAACATAAATAAAACATTAATAAAGCTCTTCACAAGTCACTCAAAGATGTTGAATCAGCAACAAAGGGCAACCTTAGTGGAGTAAAATAAGTTGTCTACCAAAATACCTTTTTTGTTTTTACTGTAGGAAAGTATGAAATATTTTATATTGATCAAATCTTCTTAGATTGTGTTTCTCCACAGCAGGTCTCCTTCTGTCTTTTTTCTCTGTTTCACATGACAACAGCTAATCATTGACGATGTCACGTTTGACAGATTCAAGTGATTTCAAAAATAAATACATAATAATACCACATTTTATTAAACGTGTTGTGCTTTTCTGCCATACAATGAAAACTATTTGAAAGAGTTTTCCTCTGAAACCTTTCTAAGAACCAGTCAAGCCATTGCTAGCTATGCTAACGCTATGCTAACGCTATGCTAGCTAGTCTGAGAAGCAATAAATTTGACCAGCAGCCAATCAGAGATTAGTGTGGTAAATAGTATTTTAAAAAATTATTTTAACCGATTAAAAACAAATGTGATTTAAAAAATTATAATTTAACCATTTATTACATTATTTTTTCTTATTTTCGCAGTGTCTTCTTCTCATCTTCCGTCAAACTGCCCTGTAACGCCCCCTGGCGGCCATCACTGTGAAAAACACTGCCGTTTAACAGCCTGTTTATATTTCAGCATGTGCTTTATGGAGTGCAAATAGTCTCAAAATATCAGGAAAAAGCTCATGGACTGACTTGTATGCGTCATGGCTGGAGTGCAGACTTTCCTAAACCAACTTGGTTTAGTTTTCTGCCAAGAAGAATAACAAACGTTGAAAGAAAAGGACCTTTCAAGCTTGCAACTAATATTAAAAAAGTAACGAGTGAAGGGTTTAAATATTTATATAAAATTAATTTTTCAGTCTTAATAAATTTATAAACAACCAAGTTGAACTTTGGCTCAGAGGTTCATGCTAAATGGATGTATTAGGTGGAAAAATAACAGAATGAGGCAGAAACATAAACTGTGGAATATTTGACATGTTCTGAAAACATGTTTAGCAAATACAGTTCCTGGTGAATGATAAACTGGTGAAATTTCTATCAAAGTATGTCATATATTTACTGTCAGAGGTTCTGAAACAAAAGTAAAATAAATGAAATCCAAAGCCAAGCACAGCTTTGGAAATATAAAACCTTGTTTTTAATGCGCTGCATAAATTTGCATAAGGCTCCACACAGAAAATCCCACTTTCTGCTTTCCATTTGAAAGGCAAGATGACAAATTAAAACCAGAAATGCAGTGTTTGGTGTTTCTAAGACTCAGCGCTGACATAATTTATTGCTCTGCTGAAGGAAAGGCTTAACTCCTACAATGAAATGTATTCACAGTGTCTTTTACATTTGGTCAAATTCCCACGTTTGGATGAATTGTAAATAGTTTCCACCTCAGGAATTCAGACAAAAGCTTTTAAAGGAATCAGTATTCTCTAGTTCTGGCAACGACAGACACAGGCACAGCTCAACAAAAACATTAATATCCCCTAAAGCCACATTTTGTCTCATCACAACTACAAATTTACAGATTTAAAACTTAACTCCTGATGCTGTTTGTTCATTGATGTTCCCTAACAGATTTAATTCACAAACTTGGCTCTGTTGAGGAAAACTGCTGGATTTTATCACTCAGTTACAATAACAGAAATATATTGTCACAGAAGAGTTAGAAAATCATCCATTTTTCTCTGACCATTTTACAATTAAGTGTTACTTATCACATAAATTAAAAACTGAATTAAAGCTAAATAAGCCATCTTTTGTGCAAAGTGAGTTGAGTATAATTTGGAGTTACAGGAAAAAAACTGAATTGAACCAAAGAAAAAATGTTGGTGAAGAGAAAATAAAAACAGAAAACAGCTACTCAGACTCTATCAAAACTTGTGTTTATTTTCACAATTCACCGAATATTTACTTCTACTTTTAACAGTTTGTAGAGATCAGAGGAAAAGCACAACTGAAAACCGTCCAGTTGCCACGGAAACCAGGGAAAGGTCAGCAGCTAAAGTGACTTTTAAAGACTCTGATATCTTCAGAGGAGATACACTCTGATGTTCTTCCTCTATAGATAAAATTACAGCCCACTGCACAGCCTGGGATGTGGCTATCTGCCCATCAAAAGCCAATCTAGAAGAGGAGAGCAGTGAGCTTAAGGAAAGGTTGGCAGAAAAGTGTCTTTAAAAAATAAACTTATTTTAGCACCAAGTGAGTCTGACACCTCAGTACTTCTGTGTTTTTTTGTTCTTTTTTCAGTTTTAAAAAACTTACGGTAAGTGTTTCTTGTTATCCCTTTCTGAACATTTTACAGTTTTTTGAAACTGCAGATGGAGTGAAAGATGTTTGAATTTATTTTCAAATGTGTCTGAGCATGATTTGATGGATTTGTTAAATGCCCACTATTAAACCCTGTAAAAATGCCAGTGTTGAATTAACACCTAATAGTGTCTATATGTGTCCAAGTCAGCTGGTGTTAAATTCAACACTACAGAGTCACATTAACATTACAACAATGTTAGTGTTAAAATACATTAAAAGTAACACCAGTGTAGTGTTGATCACAAAACATAATGTGGTGTTAAAAAAGTAAATAATTGACCCACAAGGTGTCAATATCAATCAAATCCAGTGGAAAATATTCCAAACAATACACAGAAATGGAAAGTTTAACTTTTCTTAAACCCATTTGAGTATTATAGACCAATGTTAATTTAACAAAAAAAATCGGTGTCAATCTTTTAACACTTTCAAAAGTGTTACTTTAACACCAGCTGACACATATAGACACTTTTGGGTGTTAATTCAACACTGGCATCTTTACTCCCTAACATAATCTCATAGAAACCTTTAGAACAAATTTATCACAGTTAGAGAAATATTTACATTTTAAACGTTTTATACCTTTATTTGGGTCTCAGCTGTTTTTAAAAAACAAAAACAACACAGCTGTTTTTGGCAATAAGTTGATATTTTTGCTGTCTGGAAAAATGAGCCGTTTCAAAATCCCTAAGATTGTTCTGTCACATTGGTCACCTAGCAACCTCAACTAAGCGCTGGCACATTTGCAGCTGGTTTTATTTGCGCTGTAGAATCACTGCAGAAAAAGACACGTTGTGTTGTTGACTTATCATCCTTCACAGTAAAAATGCCAGTGTTGAATTAACACCCAAAAGTGTCTATATGTGTCCAAGTCAGCAGGTGTTAAAGTAACACTTTTGAAAGTGTTAAAAGATTGACACCCATTTTTTTGTTAAATAAACATTGGTCTATAATACTAAAATGGGTTTAATAAAAGTTACACAACTTAAAATTTCCATTTTAAGTTGTCTAAAGCACTTTGAAATGCCTTGCTGCTGAAATGTGCTATACAAATGAAATTTGATTGATTGAATTCCTCCATAGTTCGCAGTCATTTTCACATGTGAGTGTTAACGTGGAGTTGGGGGGCCAGTAACAGATTATTTGGAATTAAAGTGACAGATGCCCTAAAACAAAATAGGATGAACTGGACAGACTATAAATCTCATAACATAAGAATAATTTTGTGCTAGAACGAGGAGACTAATTAATCCAGAAAACACAAAGAGAGCAAAACTAACTCCAGGAAATGAACAGAAATGCACAATTAGAACACAAGAATAAGTGAGAAGCGAATACAAGGGAGTAAAGAAGACATGATCCAACCACTGTAAAACACAGAGGAATGAACTGATTAAAAATTTCCAGGAAAAAGGGTAATGTCTGACTTTAAAAAAAAAAAATGCTAGAAAATCATTTAGAAATATTTCCAGAAAAAAACATGGAAATTTCTGATCTTGAAAAGTCAAACATTTCTGGAATTTTGAGATTAATATAGGAAAATTCCTAGAAAATACATTGAAATTACTGAGTTTCAAATGTTGAAAATTTTTGACTTTTTCTAGAAAATTTCTGAGACTAATCTAAAAATTTCTGAGTTCTTTCTAGCTCACTTTGAACTTCTCAAACTTAGAAATTTCCAAGTTTTTGTTTCTAGAAAATTTCTGAGATTAATCTAAAAACTTATGAGTTTTTGTGGAAATTCGTACATCTAGCAACTCAACTACTTGTAAGTTAGTTTTGTCTTAGTTCAAATTTACAACAATATTTACACTAGAAACTAGACCAAAAATACTTGGTAAGAGTTTGTGTTTTTGCAGTGCAGGCTTAAAAAACAAATCAAATCCAACTTCAGTGTGTAAGTTTGTATAAATAAACGGTGTCAGCTGCTCAATCTGCAAACCCCCAGAGTAATAACTCCGTCTAATGAGACGGCAAAACCGCAAACAACGTAACACAGCGACTGTGGGGTGAAGTTATTCAATCAGCCGAGCATCACTGCTCTGTCTGGTTGGACATTATCAAAGCTATAAGAGGTTTTATCCACTTTAGAGATGAGCTGTGCTGTAAGGAGTGTGTGTGTGTGTGTGTGTGTGTGTGTGTGTGTGTGTGTGTGTGTGTGTGTGTGTGTGTGTGTGTGTGTGTGTGGTGTTTTGACTCTTGGCTATCATGTGATTTGGCTGATTCGGAGCTGAGAAGATGATTCGTCTGATGTGGCCTCTGAGGCAAGAAGATGGAAACAAGCAGAGGAGAGAAACGAGAACCAGCGAGACACTGGAAAATGTGTGACACGCTGACGTCAAAAGAGGTTTTTTAAGTGTGTTTTTCTTACAGATAGTTATTCCAATTAAATGCAATAAACACTTGGGAGGGTTGCTGGTCGTCTTTAGTGTTTTCCAGCTCTGAATTATCCGTCTCTGGGTAAAATGATGGACCTCAAACTGCTTTGAAGCTCTAAATGTTGTAATGTAATTCTGTCCTTGGCATATCATGCGAGTCGACCAAATTTCTATGTCACATGTAATATTTCAGAGTTTATTATGCACTCCAACAAGATTCCCTGAAACTTTTAGAAAAGAAACAGGCCTGTTTTATTATATATTCTTCACCATAATTAATGTTTTCAACATGTGACCAAAACAAATGATTTCAGCTAAAATACCAGAACAGCTTAACAAATTTTATATTTATGTTTGTAATGGCAGAAATGTTTGCTTATGGTTTTCCCACAAAAGAACTGATTGGCATAGAATGTAATTGTTATCTACATGGTTTTGTTTGAGTGGTATATTTTCATGTCTTTCCCATTTTGGAGATCAGCAAAGAGAAATGTCCTATGGATCAATATTAAATCCACAACAAAACAGAAAAACACTGATTATTAAATAAAGCATTAAATGATCCACTTAAAAAGTACTCAAATTAAAAGTTATATTTAAACTGATTTAACTGAATGATTTAATTAGCTTTAATGTTTTTTTTAATACAAAACTTTACTTTACCAATGGTGGCAATAAATAATTGTGTAATTTTCTTTTAGAAGCTCTTTGAGCTACAAAATGTGATGTTTAAATAAAATTATGTTTTACAGTGCTGGAAAAGTATTGACTCATTTTTCTTTTGGTTTTATTTCTGACTTGGAGGCTCATTTAGTAGAAAGTTTTTCTGTTTGTTTCACTGCTGTCCAGGGCCGGTCCAAACCTTTTTGGGGCCCTAAGAAGATTTTCCTTTGGGGGCCCCTCATCCCAAAATGTCGACATGAGATGCCTTATCATTTCTAGGATACTCTGAGTGCTATTATTAGTAGAGATGTCATAGTTATTAATTGAACAATAAATTAAAACAGTGTCCGTAATTTCCATTTGGATGATTTGCTGTTTTTCTCTTTTCTTTCTTACTACCAAAAACTGAATAATAAAAATCTTCAGTCTGGTGTTTTGGTCTCAACTTGCCTATTTGTTCTTTATAAAGACTTCATAATTCACTTTTTATTGTTGTTTAGTTTATTTATTTTGGATATTTAAAATGTCTTCTAGTTCCTGTGTTAGATGTTTCTTAAAATTTAAAGTTTATCTTTGAAAATTTGTTCTCACATGCCATATTACCACCATATTACTTTAGAATTATGTTAAAACAACAATATTAACTTCTGGGACAATTTGTACGCAGAGTGGTGTTTAAGTGTTATATTATTTCAGCTATATAATTGGGCAGTGTTTTGCTCTTGGGGGCCCCCTGGTGGTGTGAATAAGTCTTTTTATTCTGTGTATTTTTTCTTCTTCTTTAGTCAGAGGTTTCTTCACATTCACTGTTACACAGACCTCTACAGATCTTTCCTGTCCACAGCCATCTCCACCCAATAACTGAACAAATAAACAGATTCTTTTCCCAAAGTGTTTTAACTTGTTTTAACTTACAAGATCTGTGATCAAGTCTGACACATGGAGTCAAACTGGTGTATGTGATTTAGTTTTATTTTCTAGAAAATTAAAATAAATGTTTATGTATTCAGATTGCTTTTGTATTTAAATGTTTTTTGATAGCAAAAATAATTTAATTGGAACAAAAAAAGCAAAGGAATCTCCAGAAGAGCCACTGATCTCCACACAGAGAATCATACAAGAGACCATTTTATTGGATTTATTAAGATTCAGACACTCAAAACGGATCAGCCCATCACTAGTAATGCTGTTTGTACATCATTAAATTCATTGAGCTGCAAGAGAGAGACCACCAGTTAGAGTAAATACGCTCCGCAGCCGAAAGGTTAGCAAATCCAATACAGTCCGTCATATAAAAACCCAAGGGCAGTTATCAATAATTAAAACATGATCAACACTGTGCAATGCAATAAAAGAAGTTCTTTTCAAACACCACCATGGACCTTTTCACTCTTTTTTGGAAAAGAAAGAAAAAAAATTATTTAAAATAATAATAATAATAATAATAATAGAAAAAAAGAGAAAGTGACAAGACACCAGAGAGATTTTGTTAATAACACTACATTTATCTAAATAGACCATCACTGCCTAACATCTGACCAGCTGCTGTGGAAACGTGGAGCTAGAAGGAAACATAAGAGGGATTGGCAAAGTATTCAACTGTACAATTGTTCGGAGTCTCTACATAAACTTCCAGGCGAAATAAGGGAAGAAGACGACATTGTGAAAACATTAGACTATATCTTTTCTCTTTTCTTTATTTTATTTTCAACACAGACTTAGATGGAGGTTGACTACTGGCCTCAATGGAAATTTAACACTTAAATTATTTTCTGCCATTAATGTGAGCAACCAGGTGAAGCTTCCTGATTTATGGTTTTTATTTATTTAAACTTTGAGCTAAAGTTGGACAGTGCTTTACCCCGGATGTCCCAGAAGAAGAAGACTTGGATCTCGGATGAAGGTTTGTTGCTGGGAAGAGTTGCTGGATCCTTTCCTGGCAACTCAACTGTTGCTCCAGACAGTCGGAGAAGTGGAGCAACTTCACTTGGGAGCAATTTGATTTTTCTAGAATATACAAGGAAAAAACAAACAGACAGACAGACAGACAGACAAACTACTACAGTCAAACTGACCCTCTCACACATTCACAGGTTTCTCGTCTTTCTGAAAAGGGAAGTTAGTCTTTAAACTGAATAAAAGATAAAAATGTGTTTTGTTTTTTTTCTTTAGGAGTTGTAGTGATACATGCATCCGT
Source organism: Micropoecilia bifurca (assembly GCA_903067075.1). Classification (NCBI taxonomy): domain Eukaryota; kingdom Metazoa; phylum Chordata; class Actinopteri; order Cyprinodontiformes; family Poeciliidae; genus Micropoecilia; species Micropoecilia bifurca. Next base: position 9,486 of record CAEGAF010132805.1, read on the forward strand.
TATACTGATATACACTTCTTAAAAAAAGTTTAAAAACAAAACAAAAACATCAACAAAAACCAAAAACAAAAGGTATTAGAAATGCAGCTATACAGAGTCTTTTAGCTAATCCAGGGAGGTGAGGGTGAAGAGCGGGTCGCACATCTGGAAACCAAACGGGTCGGACGATCCAGATGCTGCAGGGTGGAGCCGAGAGGAAGAGGAGGAGGAGGAGGAGGAAGAGGAGGAGGAGCCGGGTTAGTTACTGCAGCAGGGGCGGCTGCTGGGCTGAGCCGACTCCGTCAGGTCCACACCCCGGTTCCGCCCGCCGCCGCTCCCCGCCGCCTGAGGCTCGCTCTTCGGAAGTTTCTTGGCTGCAGAGACAATAATCAATCAATCAATCAAGTTTGTCTGTATGGCACAAACACAAATAAACAAGGCAGTTCAAAGTTCTTTACGTTATAAAACACAGAAGTGCAAAGTAAAAAAAAGTCAGATAAAAAATAAAAATAATAAAATAAATGAAAAAAACATAA
>CAEGAF010132813.1:0-13624 GCA_903067075.1 Micropoecilia bifurca
ACACACACACACACACACACACACACACACACACACACACACACATACACACACACACACACACACACACACACACAATTACACGACGCGCCGCTCGCACTATTCCCATCCGCTGCGATCGGCAGATAGCATCTCACGCAACACCGGCGCAGAGGTACAGGACGGGCGCGGGGGGGAAGCGGAGGGGAGGGGGACATTTCCGGAGGGGGGGTCCTGGCATGTAATTGTCCTGGTGAGCACTCAATAGCACCTTAAACCAAGCAGGCAATCTACAAAGCTGTGCGGTGAAGGAGGGAAAGGCCCCGTGGCTACAGGGACCCTAATAGGAACTTCTTTCTCACAGAGATAAATGGAGAAAGTTCCCTTTTATTTATCGGTAGCTGCTGTTTGGGACTGGGGCTATCAAAGCGCAGCGGTGCTATTTATCCCTTCCAAAAAGGATTCGTCCAACACAGGGCTGAGGGCGAAAGGAGGAAAGAGAAGGCTGATGGAGGAGGAGGAGGGAGGAGGAAGAGGGGGGCGCTGGAAATTGGCAGAAACAGAAGGTCAAACTGTTTATCGTTTTTATTCCCATGTCTCTCCCTCTCCTTCATTCTTCCACAACTCTCACTTCACCTGTTGTGGTAAGAGGCTGAGCGGCAGAGGGGAAAACTCTTTGGCTGGCTGTCACGGTCCAAATCAACAAGGTAACTTAAAAGTGTTGTAGAGGAAGTCAAACAAACAATTGTTCTACTTTTACTAATAAGTTTTATATGGAATAAAACGAATAGAAAGAGACATGGGGAGGAAAATGATTCATGGTTTTCAACTCTTTACACCAATAAAAATGTTAAAATCTTGAAGCAGTTGCATTTGGTAGTCTTTACTCGGAGACTGCTAAATAAAACCAACTAAATAGTAAATAAATTAGTTATTTATGTAGATTCGCTATGTGTGTTATTTAAAGCTGTACCCTTAGTGCTGTCAATCAATGCTCCTCGATGTGCTAATGGTGGGGAACAACTTGCAGTTCCAGCAAAACCATTTATCAGCCATCATCAAAGGCTATGCTAGCTAGCTTTAGCATTCATAGCAGGCTATATGTTGTGGTGAACCAGCTACTAAACTAAAAGGTGACAAAGAAACTAACACTGAAAAACCCAAAACTATTATTCCAACCTTGCAGCAAACCCGGACAGAACATGGCAACCCAAGACTTTCTTTTCTGCAAGACAACAATCCTAAATACTGCAGCACCTGTTAGTAAAAAGAGAAAAATTAAACAAACTTTAACAAATATGTATTTCATACTTTCAATAGAACATACAAAATAATCTGACATGTCAAGGAAGCGGTCCTTCTACAATTACGGCTCATTCAGCTTATTTCCAATTAATATAATGACCTCTCAGTTTCATCTGCAGCCGTTGCCGTGACAATGGGAGCCCGCTGGACGACTCTCTTTGAAGCCCGATGTGGTTAAGGAGGTGAAGGAGGACTGAGCAAACCACACACTTGTGATGAATGACTTCGCTGATCCATTACTGTCTATTTCGGTCTGGTAATCCAAATGGGAATGCCCACATCAAAGCCTGGCTCCTTCCTTAGAGGAATTCCCCTCATACTTGGACATGCAAATGAGCAGTGCCTCCTCCAGGCCCCCACACCTGATTGAGGCGTGCAACGCCATTGCCAGCGATGCTCCATGGGAATTACATACCAAGGGATGGCATCCAATTGGACCAAACTTCCCCTAAGTAATTTGCTTTGGCATTATTCGCTGGCATAGTCGGGTGTTGGAAGCACTTCCCTTTATTTCACGGCCATGCCGCGAGATTTCTGGCCGGACCTCGCTTGGAAGCCACATTATGGCTGAGAATGGAGAGAAAGAAGGATTTGGTTTTTACAAAAGAATAGAACACGGATCTGTGTCGAGTGTCTGCGCTCATTCAGGTTTTGGAGGATGTTTTCACTTGTTGCCTGAGCTTATGACGAGATGTTCCCGATTCCTTGGCTCTTCCCGATTCCTGTTTCGAGTCAGACGATTGTCTCCACACCGCCAGACAAGTTTTCACAACCCGGCAACAAAAAAACGTTAATCTAAAGCTACAACTACAACACTAATTCATAGGCATAATGCAGCGTTTGGAAAGACAAAAAGGAACGTATTAAATGTGCGTGTGTCCTGCTGTTTTTACAATGTAGTAATGTTTATGTAGAAAATGTCTGGACAAAATAGAAAAGGTATTGGGAAAATAGACTAATTTTATGCTTCCAGACAAAGAACATGGATTTAAAAAAATCCATGTTCTCCCCTAGGGACCATAAGTGGAAGACAGGCAAGAGAATTCTTATTAAATTTGTAAATTCAATAAGTATTCATAATTTCTTTTACATTTTTCTCAAAATTCAGCTCAACCTATTGAGGTGAAGGGGCAAAGGGGCAAGGAAGAGATTAACATAGTTTAAGACTGAAAAGTGTGGTGTGAATTTATATTCACTGCTTCTTCAGTCTAATACCCATAATTAAATGTCAATGCAACGTTTGCTCTTACATAACAGTGGAACCAACCTTTTAAAGAGGGAGAGAGGAATTATGTAAAAAGAAAACATTTGGGCTTTATATCATGTTATTGTTATTCCCTCATCAAAAACAAAGATGGAGTTCTGCATTGATTCTTTAATGCTGTCCTGTGTCTCCTCCGCTCAGCTGTGGTGGATCTGTGCATCTGCTGCCAATTATAGGAGATACAAAGTGAAACGTTGGTGAAAAATATTGTTAAAGAAATGCTGTGATGACTTCCTCAAGGTGGAGTGTTGGAAAGAGCAGGAGCTTCTTAAAGAGACAGAGGCCCAGTTTCAAGGCGTTAAATTGTGAAGTCAACAGTTTTTAAAGTTATATATGATTTATACTGAAAGTGACATAAATTACTTGCCTGTGCAATAAAATATCATTATAAATATTTAAATACCGCCACTTTACTATGAATCACTTTATTCAAACTGAGGTTTTACATCTTAGGCTCATAATCTTCCTCGTGGACAACAACATGGCAACAGCAGTGTTTAAAAGGCAGAGCGCCGTTATGCGATTCCAACACCGCTGTGAGTTCATAGTTTAGCTGGGCCGAGTCCTCGCCTCCTCCACCCCCCACCATAATTAATTTGTCTTAATTGCCCTGCTGCTCTGGTCGCTGTCCCAACATTATTCCTGCGCTCTCGGCAGAGTTAACATTAAAAAAAAAAAATCTGTGGGATCAGTCAGTGGGGGCACCGGAGGAACAGCGAGCCTTTTGTGTCCCGAACAAAGTCGACAAAACAACCACAGCATGGGCCTTTGTGCTGCCATCACAGGAATAGTGTTTATTAGTTTTAGAGAAGAAAGGAGAGCACCATCCAATTAACAGAAAATCAGCGGAACATTTAATAAGTTCGGCTTTCTTTGTTGGTACTGCCATGACATTGCACAGAGAAATGTTGGATCTGAGCTTCACAACTATAAAAACCATACTGTCTCTTTAAAATGTTGATCATATAGCAGCTATATTTTATTATTATTCATTAAAAGAGACTAAAAACCATTTTTATATATTTTTAATCAAAGCTAAATCAATGTCTTGTAAAGGTATTCGTAGCACTTGAACCACATTTTGCTCTGTTATTACCTCCAATATTGTGTTTTAATATGATTTGATGTTGCATAAATGTGAAGTTGAATGAAAGGAGACATGGTACAGTGGACATCTGCATATTCACAGTTCATTATTCACAAATTCACCTATTTGCTAGTTTTCCTGTGGCTCTTAACTGCAAAAATATTCATGGAAAATGTTTTTGTTTGCAGATTTTTTTTAAATAGAGAATTTCTAAAATATTCAAACTAACGTGCAAAGTACAGCTTGGGGATCTGAAATACCCAATGGAACACTGCTTGACATGTTTCTGGTTGGTGCTTGTAAAACAACCAATCCAAGAAGGCCATTCATTTTCTTGTTACCTGCTGTGTTACTGAGTTGTTCTATTAGCTCTAAGTATTTACATCATATATGACAAAAGAAATCCTACTTTCTGATGTAACACCTTAAAAATGGGCCTCTGTCTCTATAGAAACGCCTCCTCATTCTGAAACTGTGCCGCCAGGAAGTCATCACAACAAACTGCAGGAGGAGCTTCGTCCTCAGAGGCGGGGCTAAGTCCACCCAGGCGTTTTCCACAACCACATGAATGGTTGCCATGGAGACTCAGGGATTTCTCAAACATGCATGAAAATTCACAGCAACATTCCCAATATGTTTTTGACGAAGGAATAACATTTTAACATGTTGTAAGACATTTTAAATATCCAAAATAAATAAACAAAACAGAAACGACAAAATGAATTATGAACAAAACTGTCCTAAAACACCAAGACGAAGATCTTAGTCCTCCAGGTTTTGGTGGAAAGCGAGAAAAGAAAAGAAAATTATGCAAATGGAAAGTATTGAGTTTGTTTTAATCTATCATGCAATTGATTAATTGCTCGCTGTGACAGGCCTAATTGCATATCGAGAGAACAAAAATTCCTTTTATAAACATGGTTTAATAAAAAAAACTCTTTTTTTTCCCCATCCCATCTGAAGCCAACCTCTACAGCTCTCAGCAGCAGAACGCCTTCCTCTATCATCCGCTAGGCCTCAGAAAGCCCCATTCGCTGGATTTGTGCCTTTCTTGTGTTCCTTTCATAGAGTAGAGAATGAAGCTGAAAGGCAGGGCAGACTTCCTCACCGCCCCAGGACCGGTCCAAATTGTAATCCTATTCCTCTGTTTATCAAAAAAAGAGGGGGAGAGCAGAGAGAGGGAGGCATTGAGCTGACAGCTTGATTGTGATGCTCCTGTCTGATAACTCAGCTAACCTTATCCATCTATTTCACCTCAACCTTGCAGCCATGCTTCATCCTCTATCCTGATACACACACATCCACGCAGGCTTACCTCTCTCTCACACACAAACTGTCTTTCTATCCTTCCCGTAACACACACGCTCACACACACACACACACACACACACACACACACCCACAAATAATCACTGCACACCTCTGACCCCTTTATCAAGTGTCGGTGTTAATCCTCATCTCCCCGCTCAATGCAGAGCACAATCACAGGGACCCGCAGGACCTGCAGTTAGCAACGCGGTTAAGTAGCCCACGGTGAAGAAGTCTGTGATAAAGGTGGCACAAAGGGTCAGAAGGCGCCAGGAGCCCACGACCGGCCGCGGCCCGGAGTCGGGACAAGGAGGCGGGGTGAGGAGGAAGTCATGGGCAATGGAGGGACTGAAGAGGAAGTGGAGGACAAAGGGGAGAGCGTCTGTAGCCGGGGTGAAGCCAACGCTGGGATAAGATAGGAGAGTGCATGAAAAGCGGCCTTCTGTCTCTCCAGTTTTTTACTAAAGCTCCGAGTCTTTACTTGGTTCCTTATGAAACAGTTACTTCCTGGAAGCGCGGTCTTTATTGAAGTTTTAAATTTTACCCAATCCCTAACATTTGTCCATGATGTATGTAATGTGCCAGTTCAGCACAGGCTTATGGGAAACTGCCTAACTAATCATCCTCCACTGCTTGGAGAGAAGTGCCAATCCAAAAGAGGCGGCTGTTAATGTTGACTGAATATTTGAAAGCGGGACCAACACATATTGAAAACGTCATTCACTTCTTACACTGCCATTGCTAAAATACAGGCAATATACAATTCTAAAACTGAGCAGAAAATTGAAGTCATCATTCATAACTCTTGTCTGTGGTCAAAAATCTATTGGAGACAACTGGATTGCACAAAAAAGCAATGACTAAAATGTCAACGCTAATTATTTTGTCCATTTTAAAATGGTAAGATAATTTTCACAGTGACTCACACACACTGTGTAAACTTGCTTCTGCTCCTAATGTAAAGAATTAATCAGTTTTCAAAGCAGGAAGAGCAGAAAAAAGAATCAATACTATTCCTCTATTTTTTGTTCTTAGAGTTCACTGGAAGCCACAGGTTCAGACAAAAGTCTGATCTTTGGATCTCCACACTCACACCATAATACATTGCTCTTTTACACCAAGATCAATGTTGCTATTGAAATACAGTAACAGAGATTAAGTTTACCTAAACAAAAATTGGTACGATGTCCAATGAGAGACTAGACTTATTTATCCTTTCAACAGAAACAGACTCCGTTCAACTGAGCTCTTGAGTTTATAATCAATTTCTAAATTTACTGTGACTATGCATCGAATCTGTGACTTGAGATTACTGGATTGAAATATGGCTCCAATGGAACAATTCTGATGCTAATTGGAGCTCTTGTTTTGTAGGGACTCTTCCATATGAGCCAAGTGCTTCACCTTCTCCCTCCATTCATCACGTCAACAGGCCAGCCAAACATCAACAGGCCAAGATGCATTAACCAACTTCCACCTCCCTCACTCATCACTTCCAGTCGTCCCTCATTACTGGATGCCTGCACATTAAAGCCCAGAGTCCTTTTTTTAGTGAAGTGAAGTTGACCAAGCGCGTACATTACCCGGCCTGGCAGTCATCAGACGTCAGCTCAGCTGAGAAATCTTTTATAATTAATGTTTCCTAATTACTCTGTAATGAAAAATGACATATTTTTCCCATTAAAGCGCACTTCCACAAGATTTTACATAGATGCACTGTGGAGTGTTGATAAGTAACATATTCAAATCGGAGCCATATGCAGGTTCTATGTTAACATCTGGCCACTGAGATACAGAAAATCAATCAAGCACAGTGCAGGTAGCTTTAATGATACTGTTCTATGTTCGGAAAACATTCATCAGCTGGTTCTGGAACACGTCCTGAGACACAGGAAGTGCTGTGACATGTACAGCGCCTGTCAGAAGCTCACATACAGCCATCATTGGGATGGTTGTTACGTTATTCTGAGGGGTTTTAATTATGCATTTTAACCATTTCTTTTGGGATTGGCTGGTAGGAATATACAACAAACTTCAAGGGAGTTTTGGTGTACAAGTTTGAATTTGCTGTGTATTTTTAAAAATCCAATCCCAACCAAGGTTATTATAGTTAACTAAAAGTAACAAAATAAAAACTGAAATTGATAAAACTTTAATAGTTACCTGAAATAAGTAACAATAGTAATTAATGGGGGAAAGCTGCAACTGGAACTACACTGTGTTTATACAACTAACTAAAGCATACTGAAATTCTATGTATATATGACACCTTTTCATGTTTCTGAATGTATTTATTAGAATTTCAAACTGAATTTGACTTTTCACCCACACATTTTGGAAAATGAAAATATTTTCAAAAAATGTATTTAAAAATTGAAACATTTTCAACTTTACCCAATTGATGACAAGACTTTGACCTTTTTGAATTCTGCACCTTAAAATGAGCCAAAGTATGAAAAAGCTAAAACTAAACAATATTTAATAAATAAGAACTAACAAAAGCTAGCATACGCACTCTAGAATATATTAAAACTAAATGAATTAGACAAGCAAATCGTCACAAAGGAATAAAAGCACAAACTATAAACGTCCATAACTACTGTGACCCTGATCCCAATAAAGTTCCAACCACTGGATGGTTGGAACTTTACCTTAACTGTGTTAAGGTAAAGTTAAGCATGTAGGAGACGACCCTCCATACATTTCTGTTTACCTTTCAATCAGTATTGTTTTCCTGCAAACAGTGCAGGAAAACAACATCAGCATCAGCTGCATCTTCTGCTATATGACAGGCAGGAGCCTCTGTGATGACCGAATTGCTTTTTGAACAGCCTAACAAATTCATTCATCTGGGCAGGACAGCATACGTCATAAGTGTGAAACTTTGAACATCTGAGTGTTCCAAACGAACAATATCAAGACTGGTAGTCTGATATTAGGACTCTTAAATAAGCCCAACACCTGGCTTATTATGTTTTTGGTGCAGCGCCACCACAGGTGGATTGGAGGAGGACAGGTTTTTCAAAGGCTTTGGTTCACCTGACACAGTACAGTGTGAAAGCAAACTGCATCAGCTGAAAATGTAACAATTATTGCAATTTTGTTCCCTAATCAAACCGAGTCACAACAGAATGATTCAAATGCATTCAAATCATTAAAATCCCAAAATATATGACTTTTATGCCCACAAATACAAAACACGCATGTAAATTCCCTCTCACCCTCTGTCTCTCCTCCCTAGACAGCATCCCTGTCAGATATAAATGACGCCCGACACGGTGGCCTGGAGCAGTGGGCTGACAGAGCAGCAGTGAGATGAAGATACTTCTCACAAAGCCAGTATTGTCCCCGGAGGACCTGGATGCCAGCGTCTGCTGCTCCGGGGCCACGTGTCAGTCAACGCGTCCTCCAAACAGCCACTCTGAAAGCTGACAAACTTTATCACCCGCACACAAACTTGTAGATTGACAACTTAATACCGGGACATCTTCAGTGTGTGTTCAAAAAGAAGAAGAAGAAGAAAAAAATCTGGGATGCCTTTCAAAAACAAATCAGGAATTGTGCATCAATAGACTCATCACCGCATGTCTCATGAATATTTCTTCGTTTCTAATTGCCGGGGCCGACGGTGGCTTTTGATTCTTCTTGTTGACGGGGACTAATGCGAGTTTCATGGCGACACGGAGGACTTTTGACGTGATGTCTGTCCTTTGTGCCCAGAAACAATGGCGGCTGAGGCTCTGGGGGCTTTTCAGTGTTGAGGAAGCCCCAGACGCAGACAGGAAGAGAAGGCGACGCACAATGTTGGGAGAGTTCAGGACGGGCGGATCAGTCAGTCAAAGGGACCCTCCATGGACCCCGGGGTCAGGGGGCCACGCCACTCACACAACACGTTACAGAGGCTCAGTGTCTCTGCTTTATGATTGTGTTAAAAAGGGCAGAAGAGAAACGGAAAGGAGGAGACAAAAAAGAAGGAAAGGAAGGAAGGAAGTTTTTATTTATTTATTTTTATTTTTTTTAGGTTAATACTTTTATTTTTTAATGAACATACATTATGACATCAGAATTTTACACCCTGAGAAACATTCATATTAACAGAGAATTAGAAAATCAGCTTTTACTTTGTTTTCAACCATCAAAGCAAACCGTGTCTGTTTTCAACTGCAACATTGTTTATATTGTTTCTTCTACTTTAAATGGAAAAAGTTGCTTTTCCTGTCAGAAAAATGTATTTGAATGTATTTGCTTATTTTTTTGTGAATCCTGGAAAGGTACAATAAAAACTTTAGATTAATTAAATACACATTTTTAAAATTTATTTCAAACAGGTTTTTAAAAAAATAAAAAATCTTCCAACAAAATAAACAATGATGCCGATCAGGTATATTCAAGAAGCGCATGAAGAGAAATAATATTTTAAAAAACATTTTTATATACCGTAGTTCATTTATTTTCTGTAATTAATTGACCTATATCTTGTGACATCTGGTTTCACAAGATATAAAACAAAAATATAAAAACATACTATATAATAAATTACATTAACAACCATCCAAAAATGAGTTCCCCTTCTACCGCAATAAAAAATGGTTACTCCAAAACTCCAGATCTGACAAAATGTGTCAAAGTCTGAAATTAAATTCAAAAGAAAGGAAGAAAAGGAGGATCTATGTAAAAGTGCTGCGAGGGCTTTCTTGCTAAAAATATCTACACAGAGGGAGGGTAAAAGAGTGAGAGTGCGAGCAAAAGAAAACAGGCCTTTTACAACTTTGAAGAGAAAGAGGCTGCGGAGGGAGAACGGAGAAAATATTTACTCAGGGAATTAGTTCAGGATCATTGTGTGCATGCAGGGCTTTGGTTCCCTGGCTCCATTTCAAGGCCCAAGTGGCTCAACTGGAGCTCCCTCCAGGGCAGGCCTAATTATCACAGGACCGGGGCCATTAAAATGCTTAACTAACCTCGTTTCTCCAAAACGCACAGATTAACGCCAGCCTCCAGCAAAGTGTCGGGAATAACCCCGCTGCCTAATACCCTCTTTGATTTTTTTCCCCCCCCTCTAATGTGGAGAGGCGAGGCAGAGGACTGGTGTGGTAATAGTTGTGGATGGATAAGAATACAGCAATGTAAGGTCCCACCACACCAGCAACTATACTTCATATATAGAGTAGAAATTACAATCGGTGTGTGTGGAACCACAGGTGACGTCCACCAGCAACTGGCTGCTACTTCCTCAGAGCAATCCGCGGAGATTTCTCCGAACCGTGCGTGCGTAATTTGAATTCCATATAAATCCAGATGTTTTGTGAAGGGGTCAGAGGTCTGTGAGCGGACATGAAAAACGAGAAGCATCGTAAAGGCCAAGGAACACAGCAGAGATGTCAGGGAGAAAAGCTCTAGACACGTCACAGGTTGTGGTTTACATTTGGAAAATTTGCACATGCGCACAGCGATGAGGGCAAAAAAGACAATTCTTTTATTTGCCATCCATATCCACCATTTAATTCCATTAAAATGAAACCTGGAGATGTAGGTATTTTGTGCCACTACAAAAGGAAAAATAGTGAAAAATAGAAAACCTTTAGGAGAACAACTCAAAACCAGTCAATATTCTTCTTTTTTCTCCCTCTCTGTGTTGGTTATGCTACACACAGACTCTTTGCCGTAGAAACTGACAACAACACTACTAATGTATCAAGATCCAACACCAAAAAACATGCAAACATTTCACACACAACATTCAGTCCATTACAGTTGTATGGTTTCAGGCTGGATGTTTATTCTAAGATTATAAATGCCATTATTACTAGGTGATCGCTGTGATAGCTGATTTAGAACAGCTAATCTAAACCCCTGCACTACTGATGATCTATCAGTGTTGGTGTATAGGTCACTTTATTTCCCCCTTTTTTGTAACGGAATCGAATCACATAGGATTCCACAACATGTTGACATGTTGAGGTTGACAAAGTCAAGCTAGCATAACTGACATATTTCCCTCTCTATTGTTTTTTTTTTTTGTTTTGTGTTTTTTTTAGCTACAACCTTTTTCCTGATGAAAGCTTGTTTGGTCGTTTTGGCCATATCGAAGTTAGTTTATTTTGCAATAAATCAGTAGTGAGAAACACAAAGAAGTCGACAACAGGACGTAGTTGGAGAATCACAGCGCAGCATGTTGTTTTTATGAGCTTATTCATGTGTTATTGTAGCTGTGTTTATTATTTAATGGAAACAAAGCAATTGCAAAATTGTGTTTTTTCATATTAGCAGTATATTGACAAAGTTTTGAACACATTTGTAATGCAAACGCAGCTACTGAGCTAAAAACCCACCTTTAGAACTACTTTTGACTGATAACTGCAACATTGGTCAATATATTTCATGTGCATTTGATGATGATTATACTTTATGATTTTGGTTATTTCATTTGACAAAATGTAATGTTTAATGCTTGTTTCATGATGGTGAAAAACAAAACCACAGCAGTACCCTAGTGAACATGCTGAGGTGAGGCCAGGGGATGATGTGTGTGTGTGTTTGGTACAGACATTATGGTCAATGATTAGTGTTTGGGCTTGTGTTGGATTCCAAAAGGTTCACTGTCTAACCCTTTTAAATTCCACCTTTCTATGTATTTTGCAAATTTATGTAGGCTTACTTGAGTTATCTACAAATATTTCAATTTTGGCTACATCGATGCCTAATGATGTGGAATCTGTGATGTGTTGTTTTAGACACTTGAGGTTAGATCTAAATACTTTTAGAACCTGGTAAAAACCCCATTCATTATGCATTAAAACCTTAGAAAAAGCAGAGGGTGTAATTTTCTATAATCTTCTACCTTAAAATATCAAATGCTAACTCTTGGACGATTCTCAGTCAGCCATTTCTTCTGCTTGGTCACAACAAAGCGCATACTGCTCTTAGAAAAAAAGTCAAAATTTAATCTCCATTTACTACTCCAGGAGTGGTGATACCAATTTGTTCCAGCATGTGAAGATACTCAAGTCAGGTTTTCCAGATATTTTTCTCGATGTATCGCTGACCTTGACAGGGTACCCATACATTTTATCAGAGATCTTGACCTACATTTCTTTTCTTGTAACTCTGTCTTTACTTCACAAGGTGTTGATGGCCGGCACAGGTAGGTCTGTGTGTGTTTTTTTGTGTTATCGAGCATCATAAAAGGAGGACTGAAAACCGCAGGTGAAAACCGCAGCTGAAGGACAAAATTAATGTTATTAACTAACGCAGCAGAGGCAAAGAAAGTCCAAAGGAAAGAAAAAAACCTAACATGATCTTTACAACAGAATGAAATGAAAAGCAAGAAGGGCACATTTAACGAAAGAGCCATGATCTGAAAGGAATGGCGACAGAATAGTAATTGAAAGGAATCAGAACTAAAGGTGTGAGGCTCGATTTCTGGGCAACACTGAAGGAATATTAATATGGAAGACATGGAAGTATGTGAACACATAAGAGTAAAATTAAATCAATGATTTTTTCAAAAAAAATTAAGACAAGTAGACATTAACAGAAACTGAAGAGCAAAATACAAACAGAGCAAAACCTATTGATGATGTCAGTTTTATGTAGTTTCTAAAATTTTTCCTTGACCTACCAAAAAGGGTAGGCTTACAAACTAATCGGAAAACTCATCTTATGTTTGGTTTGTGCTTGACGCCTTTACATTGCGCTTAGAATCTTCACCATATTTAAACTCTGTGTCTTGTCCCCACTGTATATATTCTGCCAGACTTTAGGGAGCCTTAATGGGTGCCAATGGCCAGCGAACAACTCCAGCAGTGTGTTTACAAGAGGAAAAAACAGTTGTTGGTAGCAACATGGTGACACCCATAATGGTCATGGTCTCTGGTTTTTATGGGGCGAATCATTAAAATTTCTGTCTCTGCGAACCTGCACCCCTCTTGCTTGTCCATCATGTTTTCTTCTTTCTGAATTGTTTTTGTAGTTACACATTTCCCATGGTGCAGAAAATTTGGTCTGCAAGAAGTTGCTTCAGTTTTTGCGGTTTTCACATTATTTCTGCCAAGATCCAATCACAATATTTCAATCAGGTTGAGTGCTGAAGTCTGACTGATCTTTGAAACACGTTGATACTTTTCTGCATTCGTCATTCTGTAGATTTTCTCGTGTCACATTCCAGGGTAAAATGTGTTTCAGGTCCTACAGCAGAAAACCAGACCCAAATCATCAGCCTTCATGCAGGGCGGTCTTATGTGTTTGGTTTGCTCTAAACACTATGATGTGTTGCATTGCCAAACATTCTTACTTGGTCTCATCTGTCCAAAGTTCAATCCAAGGTTAGCAGAAACTGAAATTGTGCCCATGTTATGATTGCAATCTGACCTCCGGGTCATTTTGCTTCAATATTATGTTTGAAGATTGGCGACTTCTTTAAATTGTACCGTATGATGAATTTCAAGTTGTAGAAATGCAGTATTATGCTTTTACCAGCAATATAGTCTTATTTTATAGCACAAACAAGCATCTATGTTACCGTCAGTTATAAAATGCTGTATGTATCAAATATAACTTAAAAGAAAATGAACGCCTTGAAATTGGGCCTATGTCTCTTTAAAACTCCTCTTTCTGAAACTCTGTCAAGTCATCACATGACTCCTCTATTAACCTTTTAGCAACCAGCATTGTACTGAAAAGTA
>CAEGAF010132820.1:0-29398 GCA_903067075.1 Micropoecilia bifurca
CTAAGTGGAAATTAGGTATTTCAAAGTTGTCTAGGTATAATTTAACCGCTGATCAAGATTGTATAAGTGCCTGAATGATGTGTTAATCTGTATGAATTATGTTTCATACCTACTGCCATCGATGCTACACAGAGTTTGACTAGTCTGTTAATGACTGACAAAGGGAAAAGTTTCCTTAATCGGACATTGTTGGCAGATTCTAGAAAAAAATCAATTTCCTCATGTTTTGTTGCAGGTAATAATTTTGGTGCTATTTTCTGAAATCTGGTTTATAAGAAACGTGGATCCCGATCATCCACAAGGCTCTCTGACTTCCTATGTAACGGCTCCTGTTGTCTGTCTTGCAGAAGTCTGTTGAAAGTTTCATGAAAAGAAACGCTCAAGTGTGCATGTCAAAGGAAAAACTCCTTTATCTACTATAAATGCAGCCAGCAGTTCTTGCTTGCTTTTTCTCTTTCCAAACTGACTCAAGGACAAAAAAAAAAAAGATTCTTCAACTCCTGGAAAAAAATGCATGGGTTATGTGCAATATTTCATTCGCAACTTGGACTTACACTGCAAAAGAAGTAGCTGGAAAGATTATTCTCTGAGGTTGCCTTGCTGCTTAAGCTGAAGTTCAGCCATTTTATTTACTTGCAAACTTGACCAGGTAAATATACAAAGAAAGACTATTTTGCTTTATATGGAAGGTAAACAGAGAAATTGTCTGGTAGCCGGAACATTTTCAGTTTCTGTCAGAAACTCTAAATCTGATATTTTTCAGATCAATGAGCTCACATTCATACACAGAAATACCCGATACCAGGCCTCGCTAACAACACCCTTTAGTATGGATGCTGGAGTGAGAAAGCAATGAAGAGCAAGATTTTTTCAGAGATAACGGCTGAACAGAATACAACTAATGTAAGTGTTATTCAGTCGGATTTTATGTTTGGTGGCTTTTTGGAAATTCCAAAGTTAAGTTAAGAAGATTCTTCTTATTGTGGTTTACGTGATGCCAACCGTGCATCTAAAATGTAACCTTCACAATCATTTTGCCTTCAAACGGTATAGCCTTCTTTTACAGCAACTGCTCGCTCAGAAAGTGATGCAAATATGAATAAAAATGACCAGCAATCAATAAGGAGCCTGGGAAACGCATCTGGATTCCATCAACATCGGCAGGTCGACGTTTCACTGAAATGAATGTTAACATAACATCGTAGAGTCAAGTCACATAAACTCGTAACATAGTTTATTTATAGCGCTAATCAGTGTCTGGTCATTAGTCTGAGTATTTGTGTGAATGATTTTACAGGACGTAAACGCTAACAGGACCCAAACTGCTATGAAAGCTGATGGGTCATAAAACGTGAACAATGCATACGTGCTCAGGCTTCAGGATGTAAACATGTTGCTGTAATGTAACGAAGTCGCAGAGAAAGGTAACGACCAACAGGCCTGGTACGTCCAGGATATTGATTCATTCATTCCATCCTTATTACTTACTGTTCTCTAACATCTGGCTATTTAAGTTGTATACATTCCTTATAAAGCTGGAGGAACTATTTTTTCTGTATTCAAGATAACACCACTTTGTTGGAGGTAGTGTGTGTTTGCGTGTGTGTGTGATGGGGGTAAAACAGCATATTCTGTTTGGAATCAAGGTCATGAAAGAAGGACATATTAATACTTGAGAGAGAAAATAATGCTCCCATAAGCAACAGACTGCTTGTGCTGCCCAGTCCTTCCATGTCTCTGTTGGCCCCAGAACCTCTATGCCATTGTGTTTTTTTTACCTTTGTGTGTATGAGGGAGAAAATGGCTGATTGTGGCTTTAGTCAGACCCATACAGTGACGGCCAATTACTTTGCACACAGCATTTGGGGGACACCGAATCCCACTGGCCTCCTACAATCTCTGAATGAAATGCAGAACCACACCCCTGACCTTTTTCATACCTATTACTGACATTTTGCTCAGTCACAATTCACATAGATTAAGCAGAATCGAACCAAATTGTCCAGGATCGTGTCCCATCACGCAGCGTTGAGGGAGGAAATGTTACAGCTGAGGACCCCCCATCCCCCTTCAGATTTAAATTAGCATGCGGTGAGGTTAAAGGACTGCTGTCATGACCTGTCACACAATATTCTGAAATCGTGGCTCCGGGGGAGTTTGATCGTTTTCACTGTAGCCCCCAGCGTTCCCCAGATCTGAGCAAGAGAAAGGACTCAAAGTTTATTAGATACTCACAATTACCCATGAGGCCCTTTGGGGCCCATATTAAGTGGATGCACTTTGACCTTTTCTTTAAACCCCTTCAACAAAGCCAGAGTAATCTGCACCACTGGGGCTGAACTGTGTTCTTTAATCAAAGCGCAGGCTCCAAGTAGAACCCACAAGGTATAAGATAAGGAGGACCTGCAGGGAGCTGGTCTGATTTCTCCTTAAGGAATATAAAGAGCAACAAAATACTTTTGTCATCCAATAAAAATGCAGCCGCTTCCACAAATCTATTCGTAAGAAAACAGTGATGTTCTTAAGCACAACCCAGAGTTTAAAAACAAAAATGTCATCCTGGTTATGAAACATCCTGGTGAACGAAACCCAATTAACAAGAATTAGACTCAAGTATATATATCTTCTGCCACACAGATATTAACTTTGTTTCTTTTTTCTTATTCTTTTTGTGCATATCTCAAACTGAAAGTGTACAAGCCGACAGCCTCTGTAGGGAAAGCTGTGTTCTTTTCAGGAGCTCCTCTGTGCTTCTTCTGACTCCAATTTTAAACACCTCTGTGATACTGAAAACAACAGAGTCTGTTTCACTCAGTGACCCGATACCCAGATCAGCCCAGATGGCGTATGCAGCAGTTAGAACAAGTTCTGAATGTCCGACCAAAAAGACGTGGGGTTTATTTCACTGTGTTACTACTGCTGTGTTAAAACAAGCCGGATAGTTTCCATTCCCTTTGCTGTTTTTTGTTTTCTCTATTTCTTCAAAAGAATGGATAACAAAAAGCTTCAGCCTGGTGTATGGATCTCCTTTTGTGAAGGACAATTTTGTTTAAAGAGACTTCAGGAGCCATTTTATTTGTTGTTTTGGGTTTTGGCTGTTCTGTTTGTTTCTTTTGGATGTTTAAAATGTCTTTCAGCTCCCGTGTTAAATGTTCATTAGAAAATTAAAGTTTATTGGTCTTCGAGAGGCTGCACTTGCATTATTATGCACTATATAACTTGAAAATGGTCTCGAATTGCCGCATTTATCGCAATGATTTAAGCCAATACATCGCCCGGATAAATTTGTTATTGTGACGGGTCTTGTGTTGTTATCTATGGCTCGACCTCACAGGAAAAAAAAAAAAAGAAAAACGTGGGACGGCGATCTTGTTGGAGCAAGAGTGACTGCAGAGAGGAAGTGATGGTCCCTTGGTCTGCAGGGCTTATGGAGGTAAGACGAGGGGGAGACGGATGTAAGGCGGTTCAGGCGATGCTGAGGGGATTGAGCTGGACATCTGTCATTCTGTCATCAGACATCTTGTCCTGACATGAAGCAATCTGCTTTGGTGTGAACGCACACCAAGAAGCACTCTGATCTCTGATGTTGTTTTTATTTTTGCTCTTTTTCCCCCAAGTCCAAACATCTTTCTGAGCCTCTTTTCAAGCCTCCAACCAGCCCCATCTACTGAGTTCCCTCTAAAAGTGGAGCTGGCTCCCCACAGCAATATCTGCCCAGGCCCACCGGCCCTACGGGGGCCGTCATCAGAAGCCACCTTCCATCAGCCACTCTCATTATCCAGAGAGGACCCCCCTCTGATCCCTATCAGGCCTTACACCCCAACAACAGCCCACACAGGATATTGGCGTGTGCGGCGGCAGTGTGTGTGTGTGTGTGTGTGTGTGTGTGTGTGTGTGTGTGTTATCGGCGGTGATGGGAGGCTCAGTGGAAGTGTGTGTGGCGTGTGGAGGTGGGGGGGGGAGGCAAAGGGGGTCTCACAGTTGGAGACAGATGTCCGTGCCGCCGCTAAGCACCAGCCCCCCCCCCCTGTCTCCCCTCACACACATCCCCAATGCAAACACAGACACTCTGGTGGATGTGCTGTGTGGCAGCTGTGGCGGCAAATACAGCAAAACAGAGTCTGCATTCAATATGAGCCTCTCTGTGCAACATACAGGCTGACTGTAATCCCCCCGCAGTGCATCAGCGCACACACACACACACACACACACACACACACACACACACGCACACGCACGCACACGCACTCAGGAGAAAGCCTGTCTTCCATATTTATTTTAGCCTATTGATTCCCCCACAAAGTATTTTACAGCCGTGCTAAATGTCAGGAGATGGTCTGGCTCTCTGGAAATGATTATATGACCAATCATAAAAGTGAATCAAAGATAACAGTAAATGAAAGTAAATCACAGTGAGAGGACATTTTAATTACCCCATTCACAAGCCCAGTAGGGTGACCTTCTCTGTCCAAGCACTGCTCACTTTCCTACAACCGCGCACACACATACACACACACACACACACACACACACACACACACACACACACACACACACACACACACACACACACACACACACATAACCTGTTCATCAACGTCCAGAGCTTCCCCCCCCAAGCCCCCAACCAAATCTGTCCCCTCCATCTTCTTTTGTCCCTTAGCTAGTCCCCTGGCAGGGCCATTTAGGCCACCGCTGCTGCTGTGCTTAGTCTTGTCAGCTGAGTCCATTTAGCAGCCCATATCGTCCCGTTCCCGCCCGGCAAGTCCTCGGACCCCCACCTTCCCGCCGTCGCCACCAAACCTGGCTCACAATCCGAAAGCAGCTGGTCCCATTAACGATGCAGACGACAACGTAAGAAATGATTTCCATACAACCCAGGAAAAAAAAAAAAGAGTCCCAGGAGTTTGGGAAGAACATGCCGTTTTATTTCTCCCTGTCTGGGTTTACTGCCTATAAAAGCAGGAGAATCAGTAAGGGATGCAGCAACTAGTTGACTTCAAGTCGATTCTGTGCTTTGCAATATCTTTGCAAGTCGTAAACATGTGGCACAACTTATTTTTCCAAGAAAGTGGAAGATGGGGAACTGGGTGGGGAGTGTCAGATGATCTGAATTGCATAAACAATGTGTCAGTAATTTACCAAAAGGTTACTGCGAACGACATAATGACAGGCTCTTCTTCATCCACCCACGTGATCAGAGTCGCAATGTACGTTGAAGCTTCTAACCTGGCAACTTTACGATCTCATAAAAACGGTGCTGGCTTCCAAAATCTGAAACATAGTTCAAGCTGCATCCTGAGTGTCTGAGACGGTGTGTCTGTGTCGCTGTCTGCAGAACATTGGCTCATCGCCGGAGACGCGATAATCAAAGGCTTATAATGAGTTGGGTTTATAATGTTCCAACATGCACAAAAAGTGGTCAAGGTAATAATTTGACACCTAAGTCCAGCTGTGCAAAATGAGCACCAGTCGGTGTTCTGTAAAAAGACAGACTCAGCTGTCTTTTTGCAGCACACAGTGACAAAAGAATACAGCTCAGCTCTGCTGCTGCTGAAGACGTCCAGGATAATGTTCTTTTTTCTCTTGTTCTTTTCACCGTGCGTAATGGAATTCTGTCTAAACTCATTTGTCAGTGTTTGCTGTGAATATAGCCAATATTCTTCTTTCTTGCATTTCTATGACAAGTCGAAGTCGACTCGACTTTCACCGCGTCGACCTTGACTTTAGAAAAAATATGAAACTCCTGCCAGTGTTGTTCAGTTAGAACTAAAACAGTGGAAATGTTTGACTACTCTGTTCTTTGATATTATTGAATGTTATAACATAAGTTTCCAATAAAAAAGATAATCTATTCAAATCAACATTGTTTGGGTCTTTTAGCCATGAAAATATGTTCAAAGTCAAAATAGTGCATCATAAGAAGTTTATAAATTAAAAGCTCAGTTAATTTATATAGCACCAGCTCACAACAAATACATGTTTTTATTCTTTTTACTTTCCATACAATGGTTCTGACTGGAACCTTTGTATGTTGCACATTCCTGGTATGTCCCTATATCTGACGCACAGCATCCACAAACAGTGATGGATGACAAAGCTGCTTCTCTTGGACCAATAGGGGTTAATAAAAAAAAAAAAAGAAGAAAAAAAACCCCAGAGCCGGTAGGAAAATGGAAAAGACTGTTGCTGTGTTCCAGTTGTTTGTGCTAAAAATAGTTAGCCTATTAGCAGAGCTATTCAAACCTAACAAAGCATCTCAATGCTAAACATGTTGCAGCAGTGCTAACGTCAGAGTCCACAGTCCACGTTTCTAAAGAAGGATTTTTATCAAAGAAGATCCATAAATGATCAAGGGTTCCTGAAACACTTGAAAACTAGATGGGCACTTTTTATCAACCTTATGGCTGAATAACCTAAATAAGATTAAAACAATAAATGTTTTTGTTGTTCAGCTCAACGGTCTATTTATTCAATAAATTAGCAGCAAAACAGGTTTTTGTCTATTTTAGTGAACATGAATAACAGATCAGAAAAATGTTTGTTTCCAGTAAGTTGATAAAATCTTGCTGTTTCGACTCTCCGTAAACCATCACAAATTTAAATTGACTTAAAGAGGCAGCATTATGTAAAATCAACATTTTTGAGCTATACATCATGTTATAATGTTAATCCCTAATCAAAAAACATACCTGGAGCGTTCCCTAGCTTCGCCCTGACTGAGCCCTCCACTGCGGTCCCCCCACTCAGCTCCTTCAGACTAGCCAGCAGGAATTAGCAAACACCTGGTTGAACTGCTCATCTCCTGAGCTTGTTATAATGTACGAACTACTTCTCAGTGCAACACAGGTAAAAACATTGTTGATGTGATAACTTCCTGAGGGTGGAGTTTCATAAAGTAGTATTTAAGGAAGCAGTGGGGCCCAATTTCAAGGTGTTAAATTACAAAGTCAAATTTCTTTAAGTCATATTTGACATATAAGACATTTTTCTAGTAATTGAAATGAACATAGTTAATTGATTGCGCTGTAAAATGGCATTATGTGCCTGGAAGACACATAATACTACCCCCTTGAAAAGAGTGAGAAACTACCAAGCTGAAAGAAATCATGTCTGTGACGGTTTCCAAACGTTCCTAAACACTCATTAATAAAGTCTGACCCCTGCACACCGTCCTGTCACACAGCGAGCTAGAGCCAGCAGCATGGTTAGGATTAATGAGGTGCAGTGAGCACAGGGTGGTGCTGGGTGGGGGTAACACTCAGTAGAGACGAAAACTGGAGTCCCACTGTGGGTTTGCTTCAGTGGGACATCGCATGAGGCTCACAAACAGCAGAGAATTAAGCCTGTGTTCCTGAGGAGTGTCCTCTGTGCTTCATGCGTTGCTGCGCATCCATAGAAGTCATAATAAAGCACACAGACATTAAGCATGCTAAAGCAGAGACAGTGAAGATGATCAGACGACTTGGGCGGTAAGCTACTGTCTCCAGGAGACAAATAGCCGTCCTCCCAACATGATCCTGTTAGCAACCGCGCTGTTTATCAAGGTTCTACAGTCATTTGTAGCCACTTTGCAAAACTGCAACTCTGAAGCTGCTCAGATTAAAGTTTTAAAGATTGTGAAGTCTTTACTCGTCTCCATATCCTGGTCATTGCCTTCCTACGCAAGTCTGGTCTTCTCGTCTCCCTTCGGTGCTTCCTTTCATTGAGCTCGACTTCATCCTGGTCAATCAGCGAAGAGACAAAGGAGTTGCGAACGATGGTGTTGACTTTCTGCGCTGTTTTGGAATCGGAGCTGCACACTTGTCAAAAAGTGAGGCATCTGACCCTCACAGACATCAGCAGCAGGCCAAGACAGTCGGCTGTAAGTCATTAAAAGTAAATGAAGCAGCATGTAAACAAAACTTTCCTCGCTTTTCAGACTGGACAGTGCTTCCGCCATGTCTGACTGAGAAATCAGTTAAGCTTTCTGACAGAGCTTCTACAGTTTCTATGGCGTGTGCATCATAAAATCACTGGCCTGCAATCACCCTACAGCAGGGGTCTCAACCTGCATTCTTCGGGAGCCAGAGTCCTTCAACTTTTAGAGGTGTCCCTTGATCGACATACTTGAATTAAATTGTGAAACTGCCTCACTATTGCTGCCTTTCCATTATAATTGTCTAAAAAATTTTGTCAACATTCTGAGAGGAAACACAATTTTGCAATTGTGGTGCTTTTCATTGAAAAGGAAACACGTGATAAGTCGTTTAAAAACATGCTGCGCTATGATCCTCCAACTACTTCCTGATGTCTTCTTTTTCGTGGTTTGTGCCAGTGGCGACGTCAGGCTGTTGATCACGTGACCCGACGAGAAATAGGTGTTTCTATTGCAGTTCTGCAAAATAAACCTATTTTTTTACGGCTAAAAAAAACAAAGCTCATTGTTTTTAGCGAAAAGCAACAGGTGCTTTGAAATTTAGCATGTTTCCATTCAGCCAATTTATTCTCGAGATGTCAAATTGTTCAATTATATGATTAATGGAAATGCAACATATGATGTAGTGAAGCTCTATGGTTTTCTGCTAATAAGCTAACATTGGAGCCATGTGTGCTGAAGTAGGGAGAAGTCAAAGTTTCAGATGGAGAGCAAGAGTTTAAGACAACTGACCTGCAATGATAAAGAAGAGAAGATTTAAAAAATCCAGCTCTCGGGCTGCTCTGTGGCTTAGTCCTGGGTTCAATACCTGGTTTGGGGCAGATTGGTGCAAATCGTTTATTAACATGTTTTAATACTGAAATTCCTAGTGGGGCATGCACAAATCCCAACAACCCCAAATAACTTGCAAATCAAACTCTGCAGGGCTTTTGCTATTCGCTATTCTGCAAGAGAGACGACAGTGCGACTCTGAGCTCGAAGGAAGTTTAAAGAACCCGTGGGACCGACTGGAGGAAAGGGAGACATGTCCTTCGAAACAGCAGCAGGATTAGTGCCACAAAACATCCAGACTGTTAAGACGTCCTTGAGCGAAATGATGATTTGTTTCTGAGGCAAGTGTACGGCTGCATGGCTGACCCTGACGTCTAAACCCCTGGAAGCAGTGAGGAGAGACGAACAAAAAAAAAAACATTTTCTGAGCATGGATCAATAAAATTGCATTATCAAAAAGCGCTAGATGTGATTTATTTCTTTGCCCTCGGTTTCTTAATCTGAATAGATGATACAGAATGCAGGCCTGTGACCTCTGAGGAAGAATGATACGTTAGAAAGCGCGC
This sequence comes from Micropoecilia bifurca, assembly GCA_903067075.1. Taxonomy (NCBI): domain Eukaryota; kingdom Metazoa; phylum Chordata; class Actinopteri; order Cyprinodontiformes; family Poeciliidae; genus Micropoecilia; species Micropoecilia bifurca. The sequence goes on from CAEGAF010132820.1 coordinate 9,256, forward strand.
CAGCCAAGGTGAAGTCTGTCAGATCTATCAGCTTAATGATGGTACGTCTTTATTTCTTCATGGATTCGGTCCAAACATGTTTCTTTTGATGATGAAAGAGGAGGGAAGAGACGATTCTGCATCGCCTGTTCTGTCTCCTGTCGTATATTTTATTTTCGCCCTTCTTCTGGAACATAAACCAGCATTTACCTCTTGAGAACGTGGCGCCGCATTTCTTGGAGCTCTTCCCCCCCAAAAAACACGACTTTCTTTTGCGCGGACAATAGATTGCAAGCGGCAAAACTAAAAACGTGCCTCGTAATCTCATCTTACCCAAGCTCCTCATGAAAGTTTAAACGTATTTGACAGTATTTTATTCTGCTCGAGTGGGTTCCCATTTCTCAAAAAAAGATGAATAAATGATAAGCCGACGCTATTTAGGCTTGATCGACAAGGCGGCAAAGGAAAACAGCTCATGTCCTTTTGAACAATAGTGACATGTCAGCAAAAAGGCACCAGTAAGTAATGTAAGGTGTATTTTTTAATTTTAGATGTACGTAAATGATGCCTTCAGAAACAAAGAACAGGGGAGCTGTGTTATAATGACAGTTATTTTGTAAAAAAACAAGCTGGGAAAGAACAAAAGGTCCAACAAGAAGGGACGGGATTTTAACACGTAATTTGACAGAAAAGAAAGCAATTTGTTAACTCTCATGTGATGAAGAACTAAAGGTGGGCGATGTGAGCTTAAAGTCTTATCACGATGTTCTGTGGTACTGTTGTGATAATAATAAAAGTGACATTTTACATGGGCACAGCTATGCACAAACAGAGACATTGCTCTTGAAAAACACACCTTTGGGAATTAGCAAACTTTTACACATAAAGAAGTGTTTGTAAAACTAAACTGCACACAGTAACAGCATGTAGTCATATTTTTAAATATATCGATATTCCTATTGGGAAAAAAATGGTGGACTAAACAGTAAAAAAATATAGCTAATCTGACAATATGCTCAGTTTTGGTTCATTTTAAACATCGTTAATTGGAATTTATTGTGAAAACAAATCCTTCTTGTTTTAGCAATTTTATCACGATAAATGATAAACGATACCCTGTGAGGGACATAGGCAGACAAGCCAAAGTAGAGGCAATTCATGCAACAGCCATTATTTTACTGAGACCCCGAGGGTCCCAAACAACAATACCATTACAGAGATGGCCGAAGCTCCTGTGTGTGGTCAGCTAATAAAGCAATTGTCTGGCCCCCAAAAAGAGGATTACTTTAATCTAGTAATGGCTCATGTCGTGCAGCCTTCAGCGGCATGATAACAGGGTCACTTAGCATTGCTGAGAAGCCCCATTGTAAGACAAATAAAGCCCAGCACCCTGGCCTATCACCCCCTAGTCGCCGGCCCCTTGTTGCCCTCAGCTGACCCTCCACCCCGATCAGCCCTACTGTAGTTCACCCATCTGGAAAAGCAGGAAGACTTTTTTCTTTTAAACTCGACCTCGGGGGGGACGGACGGGATGGACAACGGTGTCTCTTAACAATGGACGCTCCCCCAACACCCACCCAGTGGACATTAATGATTGACCGCTATAGTAGGACGGTGGCAGTGACCACCTCCAAGAATTCCACTTTAACAATAAGGCAATTCAAGTGAAATACTACCAGGGGGATTTCTGGTGGCTTGGGAACAACAACATCACCGAGGCCAAAAGGAAAGCAAGCAAAATTGCTCTCATGGCACAAAAAAGAAAGTCTAGTGTTCAACAGAAATCAGCTATGAACAAAAGACCTACTGCTGTTGTTGTAATGTGGTTTTCAGTTCCATACTGAAAAATATGTCTGGTTTACAAAAAGGTTTACATTTCTACAGGTTCTGGTCTTCAAACTGTCCACCTCTTGTGATACTTTGCCAAGTCAAGTCAAGTTTGTTCACAGTGATTCGCTTCATAAAAACATCACACAGTCATCACTTAGGAAGCAACTCTAAGCAGGTGGGTTTAAAGCCTTGATTTAAGGGAACTCAATGTTTCAGCTGTTTTGCAGTTTTCTGGAAGTTTGTTTCCAGATTTGTGGTGCATAGAAGCTGAATGCTGGTCCTGCAGAAGTCTCTGCCAGCATTGTATGTCTAATATCAGAACTTCTTTCTTATTTTTCTTTACAAAGTATCTCACAATCAGTCAGAAGGGTTGAAAAAAATGAATGAATTTTTTACAGTTAGGAGGAGAAAAGCCTCCAAATCAGAAAAAAATGAGCAGCAGAGAGACTAACAGGTGTTATAAATGCAACATTCTTTGGTTCATGCAGAAAATGAGATTTATTTTTCAGCTCTTAAGAGTGTCAAAAGAAGTTAATTGTTTGGTAAGCCAGATCGGGGGACAACTGGCACAAGATTCCAGTGATGTAGAATTGCAGGCAGACTAGACGCCATGATTTTTATTTATTTATTTATTTATTGAAATGTTTATTTTAGTTGTTTGAGGTCTGATACTTGACTTGGTAAAACTGACTTGAGAACATCTCTGGCATAGGCTACAAAAGGAGGTGGGAAAACCACATTACATGTGCATGTCATGAAGTGTGATGCTGAAAAAAAACTATATTTTAAGGATCCTGTTTGCTGTATTGCTGTTGTGGTTCTGTTAGAAGTCATGCAGTCCAAGTCTGATTCTGCTGTGTCTATTGAAGAGAAATGGTCAGAGGAGTGTTGATCCTTTTCCTTTTTCAAAACTTGTAACAGTTGTAGGCTTGACTTGTCACAGAACAAGTCTGAGACCAGAGAGACCCCCGCCTCCGTTCTCTCTGAATTACACCACCATCCTTTTAAACTGCACCTGTTTAATGCCACAGAATGGCCTCCGCCGGCTCCACTACCACTCACTGGGAGTCCTGTTATTTTTATGCATTAGCAGCACTTTCACTGCTCACTCTCTGACCTTGTCCACTTTTCCTGCAGTGTTGCACTGCTGGAGAGGTGAAGAAGGTGAAGCGTCCCTCCGACATCAGCGTCTTTTTGTGTGGAGACAAGCCAGTTTTCTGCGTCAGCTGACCTCCTGTCAGCTGTCTCGGTCCGCAACGACAAGTTATGGCCGACAAGGCAGGTGGTCATGTGTAAAAAAAAAATAGAAATAAAGAAATCCAAATTTGCTATCATATTGGAGGCAGACGGTGAAGTGAGGAGCCAAAAAACTAAGTGTGAGATACCTGATCAGAAAACCGTAGATAGGCTGAAGTTAAATGAAAACATGGGAGGGCTTTAGCTTAGAGTGGGGGGGGGGGGGGAGAGGCAAAAAAAAAATCAATGACTGTGTTAAATAGTGAAATTTAAGAATCACCTTAAAGGGTCAAACAGCTGCATTTGGTGAAGGAGAGAAACAGGGAAGCTATAGAGAGAGAGAGAGAAGAGCAACATTTCCAATTTTCCACCCCGATCAACAAACTTCAAAAACAGATGGATCCTGGAGCAGAAATCCATTTAGCTCCACTCGAATGACTTAAGCCCCCGTTGCGGACGTTTTTTAATTCAAAAGTGGGAGTGCATCTTTACAAGAAATGAATCTTGTGCAAATACATGGGAGCAGAAATCAATAATGATTTCACACAGTTGTTCACCCTCCTACCTACAATTTGGAGGCAGGTCAAATGTGGCAAAATCCACCTGAAATGCCTCTTTTAGCACAAAAAACCCGCTGGATAATACAACTGAACCACACCAAATACTCACAGGTGAATGCTTTGCTATATTGGAAAAAAAAAAGAAAAAAGTTGCAAAGGTCAACTTCGAGTCAGAAGCTTCTTTTGGAAAAGTCTTGCAGCTGTTACCAGTCAGGCTGACAAACTGAGAGAAAAGTGAACAAAGATGTTCAGAGCCTAACCTAGAGCTGCCTGCTTGTCAATAAGCCAGTCAGATTATTTCGGAAACAAGCTATTCTGCGTCCGAAGGATAATGAGCTGGAACTTTGTACTCTGCTTCCGCTATGCCTTTGAATCTGACGCAAAAAGCGACATCCGGAAATAACGGCGGTGGGTGAAAAAGCTGCTTCTCTTGGCTCGCTGTGGTGATTTTGCTTAAAAAAAAAAACAATCAGGAGGGGAAATGGGAAAGACTTTTATCGTGTTCAAGTTGCACTAAAATTGGCTTGTCAGTGAAGCTGTTCGATTCTAAAATAGCATCTCGATGCTAAGCATGTTGCAGCAGCACAGATATCGACCAGAGTTCACGTTTCTCAAGCAGAATTTGTTCATAGAAGTTCGATAAATGATCAGGGATTCCAGAAACACTTGAAAGCTGAATGGGAATAATAACACTGATTTGATGGTTGAATGAACTAACAGATTAAAAACAATAAACGTGTTTGATGTTGAGTTTATATGTCTATTAAATCAATAATTTATCTCAAACTGTTGCTCATTTTGCGATTAATTAATTGAATTAACTATTTGAAACATCTTAATCGAGTCCCACCAGTAGCTTTGAAGTTTGTCCATCTTGAACCATCCTGGGTTTAAAAATTCTGATAACCATCTGGACATTTCTGAGTTCATGTCTAAGTTCTGTAAGGAATACACACCAAGACTCCTATTTTAGTCCCGCTAGCTATAATAATGTGCTAATTACTAACACGAGATGCTAAAGACAGCTGAAAACATCAACTCCGTAATAATTTTGCATTTGTTTTGCGCCTTCGCACAGGTACGACTTCTCTGCTCATAACATAACGCGGTAATGAACGCTCTCAGCAGGAAGGCTAAAAAAAGTAATATTCTGAACGCTATTCTTACATCTTCCTATATTGCAGAACATGGAATGTGTTATAAATCAGCATTTGCATTTAAAGCTCTACAAAGACAAAACTCCAGCTGGTGGACCTCTAATGCCTGTACAGATGAAGAAAATCACTTAAATGATCACGGAACAAGAACTCCTAACACAACGCCGGGTATTTTAGACGGCATGTCAATAGTGGTGGTGGATTGCTGAGCAAAGAGCCACTAAAAAAAGAACTGCTGCTGGCTGTATGATGGGGTGTCCTCTGTCAGAAGTAATTAGTTCCTCCTAACGATGCTCCGAGGAGGGAGGATCCCTGGCTCCATGAAAGATGCTCATCTCTGTGTAGATTTTCAAGACAAGGCTGACGCCGGGCTCAGTGGATCTGGCTGTTTGACAAGACGGTGCTCATAAAGCCAACAGCAAACACTTCTCAGTATAGAAAGGATGAACATAAGCTCCTTTTTGATATGCGGAGACACACTGCGTCCGTCAAGTCAATGCTAATTTGCCCCCCCCCGGCCGCTGGGACGTCGATGAAACAAATATTTTATGATTTAATAAAAGAAAAAATAACAATATATTGAACCCTTTTTTAACTCTATTATGCAAGAGCTGAAATGGCACTAAAATGCAAATTTAGTTTCATTTTTATTATCCTTTATTGAAATTTTTCCCATGTGCAAGATTCATAAGCAGTATAAAAATAAATAAATAAATTAAAAAAACAGAGTGTCGTGTCCAGAGTCCCACCACTTTATGACTCATCCAAAGAAGGAAGTGGAAACTGTCCAGTGATATAAATAAGACTTAAAATGGAATTAATAAAGCCAGGAATATGCATTCCGATCACCTGGTGAAGGATTTTTTAAATTAGAACCGAAGCTTGGAGCGCGGCTGCCCGGCATTCAGCCAGCACTGGTATAAACAAGCCGTCCAGTTTGCAGAAATAAAAGCCTACAGCTATTACACGCACAGCTGACATTTAAATAATAATCACCATAGGCTGCTTATTGGGAAGAATAATTTGCTCCAATTACAATTCAATATGCAGCCCAAACAGCCTGACACACTGATTCTGATTGTTAAGACTTGACATTCATTTGTACGCTGACCTTCCTGCATTTTAACAACATACTGGAACCAGTTGCTGGATGCCCCCCCTCCAATCCCCTCCGTGCTGTAATAATACTCAGATTGCCTCCAATTGATTTCCATGAGCCTGTTATTGATTGCGTTGGCCTCTTAGGCTTGCTGTCTGTCACGGATGACATGAAACTCCCCAGATGGATCCTGGTTCATGTTATAGGTGATGAACTAATGGATTGGTTTATTACTGTAACCTCCGTACCGAAGTGGTACATGTGGTGCCTTCGCATCTCAGCGCAGCCATATTTCTTTCAATCTACTCTCAATTCTGTTGTGCCAGATCGAGAGCTGGAAAATGTTTCATGATATAAGCCTCACTAATAATCAACAAAGATTATAGTGATTTTTGTTTGAAATATCTAGAATAATGCCAAACTTCTGACGTGACCTTTACTCTTTTATCCAAAATTTCCTCCTGACCTGTTGTACTAATTTTATAATTTTTATTATTTATTCCACCTCAGTCTTTTTTTTATTTTTCAGCAGTTAAGAGGCACAGTGGCAAAATGTGAAACTACTCGAGCTTACTGCGTGTATTCAGCACACTGAAGGGTGGCGATTGAGACTTCATATCAAGTTCAGCTTCCACAATCCAAAAGGAAACTGGCGAGCTTGATGTTGGACGCTTAGCCACGTTTCTTTTTCAACAGGGTGGAAAAGTAATGCGGCCAAGCGCCCAACCTGAGCAGCAGACAAGTTATGCATCCTTGTGAGCAATTTCACTGACTCTCAACACTACCAGCTCGGTTTTGCATACAAGTATGTGCACACATTTGTAAAACTGGACCCTTATTCAGAAGCGTCTGGCGGACATTTGATTAGAGCTCACACTGATTCCGCCTCGAGTACGTGCCGATCTCTGAGGACGGGAGTGAGCCCAAGTACGTTGGGGCAACGTGAAAATGCTGCTGCGCATGTTACTCAACATTTTGTGGCTGGCCTACCAAAGTTTGAATGGATTTGTTTCTTGACTGGGCCGTGAGAGGTTGAGCAGCTAACGCCTTTCCTGTGCCTACATCTCCCAGAACTCCATGCAGTTCTGAATCGGAGTTGAGTAAAATTGTCAAAACTATCGGATGTATTTTCTACTGACATCGATCACGTATCTATCATGATATATATTGTTATTGTTTTATCGGCCAGCCCTAGTTGCATCCAAAACTCATTTAAACAGATTACAGTGGGCCCTCTAATTAATATAGGAAGATATAAGAATAGTTTTCAGAATATTACTTTTTCACCTTCCTGCTGGGAGTATTCAATAATTCGTTATGTTATGACCAGAAGAGACATCATACCTGTATGGGTTAGAGACCACAGCTGCCCATGAACAGCTAAAATCCAAAATACTTGAGACTCCCTCTAAAAATGCTTGTCTGTGAGGGAAGGGGGGGTAACTGAGACCCAAACACAGGCTCTATGAACCATTAACAGAATGGGACAGGGCCTGGCTCCTGCTGCTCTGTGTGTGGTCCATGTTTCCTTTGGACACGTCTGTCTGGATTAAATATCAAAATGTATTTTTTAATTTCACTTTATCCCTCTGCAGCTGAAAATTAAAGCTTTGGGTTAATTATAACATACTTCACACTAGCAAACTACATCTTTACGTATCCATTGGTAACTACGGCCATGATCAGTAAATTAGAATCTGTGTTTCTCTGCCACATTTAAAACACTTTTGAAAATGATCACCTTTAAGCATAGTTTTCATTAAGCCCACATTCCTGTAATGTTTTTATTGGTCTGAATTAATTTTCTAATCTAAATATTCAAATTAACTATAAGCAGAAAAGCATCATAAAAACAGAAATAAAGGGCTGAAAACATCAGTCTGTGTTAGATTGAATCTTTGTGTTTAATTTAGTGAATCGAGTTAATAGAATAAATGAACTTTTCAATAATATTATTATTTAACATGAAAACTATTGTATATTGGACATTCATTGTTGTTATTCTTTAAATTCTTTAAACAAAACCAAGTGTGAACATACTGTAAGTTTAGCAAATCCCAATACAGCTCAGAGTTAAATATTAGGGGGTGCTGTGTGCTGCGATCAGCCACACAGGGCGATAATGGAGCATGATTGGACACGACAGTTGGACCAAGGGCCCTTCATTGTTCTCTCGATGGCCCCGTGGCCCCTGCTCTACACTGTCATTAAAGAGGGGGAGAACATTTATGCTCTTCCTCACACCACCTGTTGTTAACCCCTCTCCCTCCCAAAACTGTAACCCCTTCCCCCAACCATCCCACAGCTTTTGTCTCAGAAACCTCTTTATGAGATCAACACACACACACACACACACACACACACACACACACACACACACACACACACACACACACACACACACACACACACATGGTGGTCACTAGTAACACTTGCCTTTTGTATGGTCTAATTAATTCATGGATATCCTCTGGAGGAAGGTTGGCCGGTGTGTCTGGCTCGATGACCAGCAGACGGCCAGATCACCCAGAGGGGGATGAGCCAGAAGCCCACAGCCTCACTCCAGCCATCTGATCCCCCTCCTTTCGAAATGACCACCAGTTTGCTCTGTGACAAGGCCTGGACCTGCAATCCCCTTAGTGAAGCATGAACACACATCGGATCCTTTCTAAGTCATTTTCAAATATGTGCCACAACAGTTCTGACACTGTATTTTTGATATTTTTTTTTTCCCCTTTTATTTAACCAGGTAAACCCCGTTGAGATCCAGATCTCATTTTCAAGAGGGACCTGAAAATGTTGAGAGAAATATTGTCTAAAGAATTAAAGCGCTGTTTCTCTCATTCAGCACATGGTATCGTCATGTGACGTCACGTTCTTCAGAAAGTAGCCCACCCCTTCATAACAAACGTCAAACAACTTATGCATGCGCTAACTCCTATAAATCTTGATTATAAACAAACACTTTGTCACCTGATCTCACTTTTATTTAGTTGATTTCACTGCAAGAACGGCCATAGGGTGTATTTGTGGATTTTCACTTTCCACAAGGTAAGATTAATGTTCATATATTTCACAAATAAGCACGCTTAGTAACATTCAATCAAATATTGCCTTATGGAAAAGCTAATCATTTAATCATTAGTAACCATGGAGAAAATGCCCCACCGTCATGTAGCCTAACGTACAAAAAAACTGGCAAGCATTTAGATTTTTTTAAGCATTTAAATCTGCTCCAATTTAAGGGGAAAGCCAATTACGACGTAGTGGTATAAATAATGTGGCGTGAAATTCAAACAAAGCCAGCGAGTTCATTAAATCAACAAACACGTCATGAGGGAGAATGTATAGGTTAAAATAAAAGCCACGGCTATCCTGGAAAAAATAACTTGGAAAAACAATGGCAGTTGCTCCAGTCAATATTCCTGCCTCTCACTTTATGGCACCTCAAAATGATTAGGTGACAGAGTTGAAAAGGGTCAGTAATTATGAAGTGGAAGAATAATGAAGTATGACATTCTGCCTCCGAGAGTTGATAAAGAACATTAAAGGCCAAGTAGCTTTAGGAAGATAAAGCAACACAGTAGAGGCCAGGGAGGAAGTTGTGGAGAAATTTAGAGCAGGGTTAGGTTCAAACCTATACAATCCATCATCCCAAAATGGAAAGAGCACGACCTACTATATCACTGTAATGCAGACCTACAAAAACGTGGCAATCCACCTAAACCGACAGGCCAGAAAGGAGTATCACAATTAAGAAAAGCAGAAAAAATCTGTTGAAAGGACAGGCATTTAAATAAATCTGACTTTTATAGGAGTGTTAAAAAACAAAGTCCTAAAAATACCTGTCTGTTGGCCACAAGCCATCAAGGTGACATTGTAAAGGAGGCAGATGATTATCTGCACACTCAGACCAAATATTGAATTTTGTGAGTCTGATATAAAACGCTACATGTGGACAAAAATTAACACTGCACAGGACCCTGACAAAAGTGTCACCCCACTGAAACATGGCAGTTATGCTTCGTGTAGTCCTGTGAGGAACAGTTTGTGGATGACCCATTCCCTTATCTACATGACTGCACACCAGCACACAAGCAAAGGGCCATTAAAACAGGAAGAAGCCAGTTTAATATGGAAGAACCAGAGTGCCCTGAACCACAACGTAACAGAACCCAGTAGGGACTGTGCAGGGACTGTGAATCAGGTCTTGTACCAGCAAAACCTTGCTAATAAAAAAAGAGGTCAGGACCAGGAAAGTTTGACACCCACTGGGTTGAAATGTCTGGTCTGTTATAAATCCCGCACCAATCTCCAAACTGTCTTCTGTGGATGATGACTAGTTGCGGGTAGGTATGCTTCGTTTCCACTGGCGGTATTTCACGCTATTTTAAAACTCAAAAGCCCAACATGGCGTCATACAACAACTGTAAACTATTGCTATGTCTTAGTGATGTTTTTCTGTCCCCCCCCCCAGTTAATGGACTATGATGTGTGACACCAGTAGCTCCATCCGAACTGTATAGTCCTATGGACCGACACTGAAGGGGGTCCAGGAATGGTGTGGTACGGGTTGGTTGTATGGGATATTTTATAATGGTAAAAGTCACAAACTGCGCTGACTGCACTACTGCTCAGTGGAAATAAGGCTTTATATTATCAAACTTTAAAAAACATCTCTAATCGGTTATAAAGCAAAGCGATACCAACTGGATGTCTGACACCAAACCCAACTGATTAACACAGTTAAGGAACCAACATGGTCAGAACAAAGTTGAACTGTCAAAGTCAAGTGGTTGTGGAGATTCGTTTGTTTTTGCACACACCCTTCGAGGACCACAAGAGGTACATCACACAACTACGGCAACAGCAACTTCGGATTTCAGTAATTCTGCCCAACCACGACGAGCCCTTGAGACTCTGACCTAAGAACTAATTAGTTTATGCAAATGTTTTCCTCAGTTTATGGCCCTCTTCTCACAAGCAGAGCTGTTACCACCCTTACAGTAAATGTTTATTCCACGTCAGGGCATTAAGACGCCCATTCAGTGCGACAACCTGAAGTCATTTTCTGACTGCTGGTTGCACAGTCACACTGACCTTACCTTGTCGGTGTAAACAGAGACTGATTGCAGGTGAGTAGATACTTAGCTGGAAGGGCACAGAGCAGTGCAGCTGCATCTGGCTGTGTAGGACAGCATGCCCCGCAGAGCTCCCATCACAGCCCATATGTCTACACAACGCTACGCTTAATAACAGGGACAGAGGGCAGCTCCAGGACGGGAGGCAGACAGAGGAGTATGGAGGGGGAGGGAGGACTCACGTAAATGTGAGTGTGTCTTTGGTCACCTTATCCATTTGATCAGATGCACCCAACCTGCTCTCCTTCCACCATAAATTCTTTCTAACTCCCTAAGTCCTTCACTCAAATTCAAATCCATCAACCCTGAAATCAGTTTTTACTGTGAGGGCTTCAGCCATCGTGTGGTGTGTGCGTGTGTGGGTGTGTGTGTACATGTAAGTATTTGAGAGAGAAAGAGAAAGAGAGAGAGAGAGGAGAGAGAAAGAGAAAGAGAGAGAGAGAGAAGGAGAGAGAGAGAGAGAGAGAGAGAGAGAGAGAGAGAGAGGGAGAGAGAGAGAGAGAGAGAGAGGGCAGCAGAATGAGATAGGAGGATCTAGCTGGTGACAGTGACGTTCAGCTGCTTCCTTCACTCTTCAGGATTACTGTGGGTGAGAAAGTTGGACTGGACTCGGCATGCACCCACCTTCACCTGTTAATGCCTGAAATTCTTGAAAACAGCTGCGATTCTGACCCTTGGGGCCTGATTGTTCCCGTTTCTCACCTCCCCCCAAACAAAAACCCCTCTAAAGAACCCTGGAGGTGTGCTGGATTTCTGGGTGAACCAGCAGCCCTAAAAGGTTTTTACACTCAGTTAAATTGAAAATGCTTAAACCCCCTCAGCCCCCCACATGGTGAAATCTCCTTTTTTCCTCACATATCTGGATGAATATTTATCAGCCATAAAGTCTGGTGCTCAAGTAGCCTATGAAATGAAAACGTCAGAGAAGAAGACATTAAAGACCAAGCTAGCAGGAAGTGAGGCGTGTCACTCTAAATGTCACATCCTGGTGCAGCCAGGGTCCTGCAGGCTATTACATCTACTGTACTCTTTTTGTGAGTGTGAAACAAACTTTATGGAATATATAAGCTTAAAAATTATGACAAAGAAATTAACAAAAAGACACAGCATTTTATCCTACTGTAAGGTGTTAGAATCGCGCTGTCATGATGGCAGCATATTGGAGTAGCTCTGATATGTTTGTTATGTTTCTTTTTTTTTGTGGTTGAGTCGTTGCATGTTTGGATAATTATTTCCTCCAGTTTTGGATGCTGTGCAGCTAGAAGGAATTGTCCTCTTACTTTTTAAATTTCGCACAGTTGTTATGATGCCTAGCAACAAGGCATCTTTTTAACAACAGGGAGCAGCTGATTAGCATCTCAAAGGCTCAGATAATACCTGAACTTCAACCTCAAATCCCAGAGGAGTTGAAAATGAGGCTTTACGGATGCAGAGCAGGACGCCAGAAGAGAAAAGAGGTTCAAACCATCTTTTCCATTGATTATAATGGGGCAGGGGGTCATTACCCCAACTCTATCGTCTCTTTAACCATATGGCTAGGATGAAATTTACGTAAAGAGGAGTAGCAAAAGCAAATGTGGTGGAGTATATCATGGCTCCTATTTGTTTCTACCAGGACAATTACACACTTACTCAAACTTCTGGGGCTATCCCTTTTTTGACATTTGAACTTCTCAGTAGAAATGAAAGATTGCATAAATTTTCTAAATGTGGGGATTCACTTTTCGGGAGGTGAAAGAGAATCTATCAGTACAACCAAGGTTTACTAAGCCAGCGAATAATGCTCAGATACATTTATAACAAATAATAAATAGATTTGCAGACTTTATTTATTAGTTTTAGTCATTAAAACAAACCCTGGTAGACTTTCATCAGTCACCTGGCTGAGCATAGCCGTTGCCTTGCTGGATCTGAGCAACATATCAGGCATATCACCGCCTGATAACCAATTTAAGTTTTGCGCAGACGGTGTACTTGGCACTGTACCATAAATTCTACACACACGTCTGTGGGAGAAACAGAATGCCACAGCCGGATCATTAAGAACAAAAGTTCGACGCTCAGAAACCTTTAGCGATTCTGTCAATGTAGGTGTAAGGCTGTGAGGCAGCCATCAACAACACACAATATTTGCTACTGAAGGAAAAACAGAAAGTGTACTCAAAGAAACCATACATATGGCACATTGTCAAAAATCTGGAGCCAAAAATGTATATTTTTTATCATTTCTGGGGTATCCACAGACTGAAAGATATCTGTCACTCATTCTGAAAAGTGACTCTCAACACCTCCACCTACTCCACCACAGGTGACGTTCCTACGAAGTGAAAAGTACGTCTTCGTGCATTTAGAGGGGGAGGTGTAGGTGATGGACACGCTTCGCACATCCACGATATTTTTGGAAGATGAAGAATGATTCATCGACTGTTTTTCTTCGAAGGCAGGTAGAGTTGGGCAACAGCAGGGTTGAAGCCTTTCAGGAAAATGGATGCCTTGGGATAAAATCATTGGCAGCAGGTTTCACAACTAAGATCGTTGTTAAGCAGCTTAAATGAGAAGAAGTATTGTAGTGTTGACTTGCAAAAGAGTGTAGAAAAGTATAGGAGGATCTTAAAGAGACAGAGGTCAATTTCAAGGCATCAGATAAAGTGGAGTCAAATTTTTGTTAAGTTATTTTTGATATATGTAGCAATTTACCTACTTTGGCTAAGTTCACTCAGCAGGGGAATGCAACCCAAAATCTGGCTTTTTCTGGTCTCAACTACCCAATTCTGATCTTTTCACCCTCCATCCAAAACCCTCAAAATATATTCTGAACAACTGCTGAAAATGATAAAGATGGACTTATGAAGAAACTGAAAAAGAAGTGTGTCTCATAATATATAACATAACATATTAGTACAATTGAGATTTTACTGCTTTAATTTTTCAACCGTAACTTGAGTTAGAAGCGTAACTTCTCTCGTCTTCACTTTTGTTTAACATCCTCCAGCTCTGTTTTGTCACTTGTAACTGCAGGATGAGTCAGGTGAAAATTATCATCTGGGTTTTGCTGAGCAGGGCGGGGCCACATTCCCACATTTATTGCGCAATGCGCTGTACTTGTTAGAGTCTAATTAATCTCTACATCCTTCTTTCTTTCCTTCCTCAACAAGATGATCTTGATCCTCCTCTATTTAGACTATGATAAGTAGAGTAACACAACTGTATACTGTGCATTCTGGTTTGATTTTCTCTGCGCTGTATGCGTGTAATAAATACGCCACAAAACCCAACACGCCCACCAAGCAAATCGTTTTGGCCCAAAATTCTGGTGTTAACTCTAAACTACCTCACATCTCAATCCCACCGCTCCTGGATCCAAACAGACGTTACTGTCAGTTCTCCAAAAAGATCATTACTATTAATCCTGCTTTCTTTTTATCAGGATGATCAATCCTGTCAGCTCCCATTGTTGAATGACTTTACAATGGATCCCTAGACTCCGTCTTCTGTAAACGGAGAGCTGCTTTGTGACACCTATGTTTTCTGCGCATGTATGTTGCTTTGAGGACATAAACCCCTCACATAGTATTTAATCAGTAGTACGATCAACCACACACACACAAAAATCTGATTCAAAAGACAAAAGAAAGCTAAAGTAACTGGACTATAACTGGAAAATACATAATACCCCACTTTTAATTAGAAATGCTCACGAGCAGCCTGGCTTTGGAGAAAAAACCCAGAGGAGTCACGCAGAGTCAGAATCTGACAGGAGTTTGTTGTATTTTAAGAAAATGGGATCTGGTGGTGGGAAGCTGCCAGCTGCCCCTCGTCCTCTCCCTGCAAGACAGTTTCCCAGCCTTCCTGTCCAGCGGCGACAACCGCTATCTCTGTCTCTTGAACTGGCTGTCATCCGTCCGCATTAACAGGACCGAGCGCGGAGGCCCGGCCGCGGCGTGACAGCAGGCCGGGCTCTGTGGAGCGGGTAAAGATAGGACGTGGTGTCAGAGGGGAGCACGGGGGGGTTCAGGGTGGAAGCTGCCAGGAGATCTGACATCAAGGTCGAGGTCTGTGTTTCAAGTTAACTGAGCCGAGTGAGGCTCATGATAAGAGAGCGTGGAGTCCTTTGAAGCGATG
Source organism: Micropoecilia bifurca (assembly GCA_903067075.1). Classification (NCBI taxonomy): domain Eukaryota; kingdom Metazoa; phylum Chordata; class Actinopteri; order Cyprinodontiformes; family Poeciliidae; genus Micropoecilia; species Micropoecilia bifurca. Next base: position 24,380 of record CAEGAF010132820.1, read on the forward strand.
TCTGCTCTTCCCGACTCTCCCAGCGTGGCTAACGTTATTACCAGTGAACTCTATCTGGGATTTAAATCCCGTCTCATAACAGGAGCCTCCGGATATTTGACACCTGTTATACGAACAGGCACTTTGAGGCCTCCAACACCTTATCTCACCTACACACAAGCCTCCTTTCACACTTCACTCTTCACCCTTACTCTGGCTGATTCTCTCTACAGTTCTGCATTTCAGGGAAGCAGTTAAAGCGTGACACGTCCACACATGTTTGATTTTCAGTCGCAATACTTGATAATCATCCTTCACACCACTTTTGTGACTCTCTTTCTTTCCCTGACGTAGCAGCTGAACCCTGACATCACTCACTCGCCACCTCCAGCGACGCGTTGCGGCTGACAGCCTCGCCCAGGTAGTTGCGCGCCACACAGACGTAGACGCCTTCGTCCGGTTTGCTCCGCCGCCCGTGGACGATCCGCAGGAAGAAGAGCGAGCCGCTGGGCAGCAGCATGCGGTGGGAGCGAGGGTCCTCTCGATCCGTCTCCACCCGCTCGCCGTCTTTGTACCACTCCACGGTGGGCGTGGGCCGCCCCTCGGCCTTACAGTTGAGGGTCGCCGGTTCTCCCTTGGAGACAATCAAATCGGACGGATGCTCTATGACCCGCGGAGCAGCATCTTCCAACCTGGGGCGAGATCCTGGAGGAACGGAGAGGAAGGCAGAGTTAAAGTTGGCCTTATTCTTACCATGGACAATCATGTGTTGTCATTTTAGAAAGCATGAAAATGATTAGTGACTGATATTGCACAGACATCTAGAGTACCTGGTGGAAAAACTATGTGTAAAATAAAGGTTTATGCATTTTTATAAGTAATGTGGAACCTTGTAGATCGTTAAAAGATAGATGGGTAACGGGCAAAAATTACACCCTCAAAACGTCTTGCTTCAAAAACATCTAAATTTACACACACAACCAGATCAGACAGACAGATCAGTTTATGCTCACAACCATCGAGGCAAAAAAAAGAGGGCAGATTAAAATTTTGTACAGCTTTGTGAGGCTGAAATCTCGCAAGCTGCAAATCACAAGTTATGAATCTTATTTTCTCAACAGATTTGGAAGGTAGATGCAGGTGGAGCTGGTGTAATTTAGGCTAACTGCCACACGTTCCCTTTTTTCTTTTTTAACCCAGATGAGAAAAGCACGGTTATGTGGAAAGCAATAACAGCAACTTAAGCATCCTGAGGTGTAAGAAATGCTGGGTAAATGAAGGAATACCAACAGAAGGCCATGCCACTTTTATCTTTGTTTTTTATGGATACTACTAGATGCTTCCTCTTTTTTCTAACACTGCATTCTATTTCTTTGTCACCATGTCAATGTCTTTCGCTGCTGTAAATTGTTACAAATCTTCATGTTTTTGGAGTATTTATTACAGAGCTGTTAACCTTAGACTTCAAAAGAAGATTCTGCAAAAGAATGGTCCTTTCTGGTGAAGAGCAGAAAGGACCATTCGCTGTTCGTTAACCGATGATATTTAAGTGTGACATATCTGTAGGAGGGAAAATATTTTTTCCCACATAACTACATCTATGTCTGAGTCAATATATAAAGTGATAAATAATAAGTGAATTACTTTCTCTTTTGACTTTGGATAAATCTCTTGCCCGTTGGTGATGCGTTCAAGGACCAGAACCTTAATTTTGAGCTGAATGGGTGCAGCCTGCAGGTCCATTCAAAGGAACTAGTTGAAAGCCTCAAACTTTGCTGACACTATCTGATAAGAAAAGCAGTCAGAATTCCTCCAACCAGCAAATCCTTTCTAAGGTTTAGGAGGATTAAGAACTCCTCTAAAGTGCTTCTTGGAGATGGGGATATAGAGAATAGTGTGATGGTGCTTTTTCAATGCAATTACCCTCACAAAGATGGGGAAGTGGGATGTTGTAACAAACGGAAAGGGTCCAGAGGAACTGCACTTGCTTAGAGATCAAATAAAGAGAACAGCTGGGCTCCAGTCTGGAATTGTCTGAAATGCACTTCACATTTACATTATGCAATACAAAGCATCTATTTTTTTCTTTTTACCTTAAAATTTCACTGTATAATTTGTTGAGCTAGAAAACTTTGGAGTTGGAAACCAGTTGGAATTATTTTTATTTTTCTGCCATATACCTATGAAAACTATTTCCATAGATCAGATTACCAATAGGTTTTGATTGTGATCAGCTTCTTGCTAACCAAACTGACTAAAAGGAAGAATGCTGATTGGTTTTCAGACTCTACAAATGGGTTGTTGCATTAGCAAGTGTTTTAGCCAAAGGAAAATGTAAAAAAAAAAAAAAAAAAAAAAAACAGCTGAACTGTAATTTGTCAGAAATTAACAAGATCTAATTTCTGGCTTATTAAAAGGATTTGTATAATGGAAAAAATGTCATCTTTGTGAAAATACCAACAAAGAAATTGAGGGAATCACAGATCTGTCCTGATCTATAAAAATGTAATTCAATAAGGTGTTCACACACACGCAGACACGCACACACACACACACACACACACACACACACACACACACACACACACACACACACACACACACACACACACACACACGCACACACACATCTAAACATGTATCCCATCTTTCTAGCTTCACTTCCATACATGTTTATTTGCATTCACTGTGAAAAGATCTCAGTCCATCAGATATCACCATCACAATATTTCACAATATTTCTCAGCAAAGTAAAGTCTGACTCAGCACTATTCAGTTGCTCTCAGAATGGCACTTTGTCTTCGAGTCACACGTTTTACTGAGACTGTAAAAACAAGAAACATATAAGTTGTACTTTGCTGAACATAAAAACAAACATACGTACAAAACACACAAAGTTAAAATTTGTGTGGAAAAACAGTGGAAGAACAAATAAATTGCATAGATCTTAGCTATTAGCCAACTGCTGTTAGCTGCTAGCAAAGTTAAAGATGTCATCTGCTTTGGAGCTTCCTACTCACACTAAAGGACTTTTTAAAGTTAGTAACTGGTTTGTAAAAAAATACAAAAACTTGATAACACTGAAACTGAACTGAATAATTTAGCTGTTATAATGTTACAAATACAACGGATAAAACTGTAAAGCTAAGTAATAGAAAACTGTGTTATCCATCTCATAATTTAAATACAACTGATCAAGATACACATCAAACACTTATAGATCAAATATCAGTGCATATTGACTATAAGTATTGCTTTCTGTGTATAAAAAATGATCTTTCCCCCTGTGCTCCTGTGCTTCTCCTCTGACATTTTTGTGAGTTTTATCTGGGCTGTTCACCAAGATGTAGTGTATTGTTTATTTATCAGGGTAGAAATAAACCACAGTGGTTAAGAGCTCAGCAGAAGAGCCCATTTAAGAGCCAACTCATAAATTTTACAGCGTGAGCAGCGGTAAAGCGTACTGCAAGGAAATCGAAAGAAAACGTCTTTTTAAAGAGGACCAGACTACCGTGGGAGGCAGAGCTAAGTATCAACAAAGACGATCCAAGGGGAAACCACTGAACACCATCTCTTATGGATGACACGCGTGGCAGCAGAGGAAACGTAGGCTTCACGAAAAGATCACTCATCCCAAACTGAAATGCTCTGCCATCTGTACATGGGCTGTCACCCACATGTCCGGATCAGTCAGGGAAGTGGAGGAAATTGTCATCGCATCCATTACAACTCCAAAAGACGTTCTTTGACCCCGGACCTCTCCATAGGATCGCTCTGTGCTGCTGCGGGCTGCACATTAAACTGACAGTAAAACGCTACTGATCTGCATGATAGAGACTGACTGCGCTGACACACATCTCAAGGATATTTGAATTTCTAAGATGAGCAGTATTCCCCAGCTCCCGAGCTCAAAGTGAGTGAAAACATACACAACGGAGAGGGACAAGGCTGGAAAAGAGGAACTCAGATCTGGTTAAGGAGACAGCTGGAGTCTGCCTGCTGATGTTGAGAAGAGTTTCTGGTATGAACACCATGATCCCTCTAAGGACCTATTAGCTGCTGTGCACGGTGCTCTACAGCAGGATGGCAGCAACTTTTGGAAATACATATGAGCTAATGAAGCCACAGGGATGCAGCAGGAACCCAGGCTGAAAGCCTGGGAGTTTGACGAGAGAGCAGCGCAAAGGAGAGATGAGTTACTGCCAAAACAGCCAAAAGAAGAAAATGTCCAATTTCAGAGAGATCTGGCTGCAGATCAGGAACCAGCTGTCCAATATCAGTCTTCGTCATGTAGCAACTTTCTGCTTAATCTCTGACTCATGTCCAGACATATATGTGTAAAAATGCAAAAGTGGGCACACAGGGACCTCTGCTTCCCATCGACAGTACTCTGTTTCATTGGTGGGCATTTACTATATCAATTATAATTTATCGTCATAAATTCCTTATTGTGATTTGTCTTTATCGCAATAAATTCCAATTAATAATGTTTAAAATTCCCCCAAAACTGTCTGTTCTGTTGGGATTTTTACTTCTATTATTTTCCCCACTGTCTCTTCAACTAAAGTACCAATAAACTTGAAACTTTACAAATATGTGCAGTTTATTGATACAAATAACACTTTAGGTGACTGGTGTCCTAAAGAAGCATATTACAAATCGGTATGTTTTCAAAGAGCAGTATTTGTGTCAGTGACGTGCGGTCAGGGGAGGCAGGTGAGGCAGAGGCATCATGGAAAAATAATATATAATATAAAATCATTTATATTGCTATTTTCACCCTGTGGTTTTGTACTATAAAGTATCTATTTTTTACTTAGCTTAACCAATTCTGAATAGTTTTTCTTCAAAATCGCTGGATTTTCGCATTTTCCCATTCAAATGCTCAGAAGCAAAGCCGGAGAGGCAGCAGCAGCTCAGCCTCACTTGGGTTACGTCATCACTCGCTAACTGCCATTATATTACAGCATGTTCGTCCTGTCTGTACGCCGGCAATAAAATGGCTAAGAAACATTCAATATATGGACTGATTTTCCATAA
>CAEGAF010132824.1:0-10452 GCA_903067075.1 Micropoecilia bifurca
CATGGCGGCTAGCTGGTTACTGCTAGTTCTGATTGGCTGTTTCTGACTGAGCGGAGTAATTATGCAGAGCAGGGAGATGATTGATTATTTTTTCAGAGATTATCTGTCTCATAGACGCTGTTAGCTTTAAACAGGTTCTGTGTGACAGCGGTTCAACAGCAGAACCAGCGTCTTACATTGAGCCTCGATGTAGCCAAACTCCGTCATTGTTTTTATGTCTATTAGCTTCGTGGTGTTGATGCATTTTGACCTGCTTTAATTTTCCGCTGCAACACGCAAACCTCCTCATTCACTCAGTGCGTTATAGTTACACATCGCTTAGGATTTGCTGCGCGTTTGCGCAGAGTGAAGGAAAGACGAGACCAGCTGGACAGACAGGCTGAGAAATGAAATGCAGGTGATCGGTATCGATAACGGAGCCAATGATCGACCGATCCCGATCATCACCGATTTCACGGAAATCGGCCGATTATGATCGGTGGCCGATCGATCGGCACACCTCTAATGAAAACTATAACTTTCTGCTGTTCTACTCTTTATACATTGAAAGATATTTTTATCTGGCTAGGTGGTAACCAGAATATTGATCAGTTACCCAGCCTGCACTCTGTCTGAAGACATATTTCTTCACACTTACCTAAAAAAAGTAAGTCAGTTTCCACATAACTTTCCAAAGATCAGATTTTATTTCTTGTAAACAAGTAAAATGACAGCAGTGTTACCAGATTGGGCGGGTTTCTGCCCATCTGGGTTTCTTTGGGCCTCGGCATGTTTTTAGGAAGTGTATATCAGAAAATTCTGTTGTAATCGTCATGTGGCAGAAATACCCAAAACTTGTGAATTCTTATAAAATCTCATCTCCTTGCACTCATTTTATTAGTTCATTTGTTTTGAAATGTCTTAAATCTGTCAGATCATCAATGACTAATACTGGTTAATGAAGTGTCCCTTTAAAATAGCATCAGCAAACAGAAATCTCACTAATTTTATCATTTAAAATGACATAGCGACATGACAAATACAAGTCTCCTTGTTTATCAAGACTCATGTCCTTTGCAGTCTCACTGGGAAATAGTTCTGGTCAGAATTTAACAAGAGACAACATGAAAATGTTGTGATTTGGGGATTACAATAAAATTATATAATAACACATCCAAATCGCAAATCACTAAAACCACGTCTGATTGTTGTTTTTGTCCCATCCACCAGGCCTTACGCTCAGTTTTTAGATCAGTTCTGATTGGATTTAGCGACACTGAAAGGGATTTAAGTCATTTACTCCATTTTTAACATGCTAAATATCAAAGAAATACACCACAGGTGGCAGGAATTTAATTTCTAAAAGAAGAAATACCAGTAGCTGTTCTTTGTTTTCTTTTGTATACATATATTTTTGTTCTGAAATATGGAGGTGTGGCAAACAAGCAAAACGATATGGAATCTTGAAGAATTCATTTTTTTAATGCAGTGTGCTAGAGTTAACTTATTCAACCTTTGTTTGTGGTGATTACCATAGCGATGTCATTCACCTAATTAATTTAACCTTGTGTTATATAAATAACAGGGATTTTCCTGCCCTCACATACTTAATCATTCACTGTCTGAACACTGGAACAACCTAAAGACAGATCCCAGTCTTACGTAATCATTTTCATGACCATCACTACAAGGTCGTAGAGGTCACAGTGTATGTGATGAATCCATCCTGCTCTGTAATTCATGCCACAGAAGCGACGGGGTAAAAACATGCAGCACCGTACAGAAGGACAATAAGTTCTTCTCCACAGAAAGATAATGATTCCTGATTGCCAGCTCCTCCTGTCAGGACAAATGCAAACATTTTGACTGAAAGCAGTTTTGAGGCAGCAGGTAAAAGCATATTTGTTCAGATTCTTTCCATTTTTTTAGTAGCAGTAAACGGTTGGGCGTACAAGTCCAACTGGTGTTCAGATTTTATTTTCAACATGGCCATATGTTCCCTCTACATGTTTTGTAAATTGCGATTTATAGTTTAAAGTGATTATTGATCCGATCAGCTCAGTGGGTCATTGAGGTCATGAGCTTGTTTCAGCTCATTGTTGGTTTGCTCTGTTCTTCTCCATCAGATTGGATGAAGACGTCTGTCAGCCATGTTCACCTCTCTCCAGAGATATCCAATCAGATTCATGTCTGGACTCTGGCTTGGTCATTTCAGGACGTTCACAGATTGATACAGTGGAGCTGGTGGGTTATGTCATGGCCAAACATTAGCGCTTGGGTAAAATCAGAGACTACACCTCAAGGAAGCAATGGTTTAGCCAAGGGATTAAAATGTGGTTATGTGATAAATTGAGTTGTATCAAAGGGTTTTGCTGCTTTTTCTGATAATTATTTAATCTGTTAATGAGTTCTTTTAGCCAGCCTGGTTTGGTAGGAGTCTTTAATGTACTTTTAGAAATGTATAGATCATAAATAGTTGTAGGATATAGTGACAGGTGGAAAGACAAAAGTAATACTCTGACTTTTACTGGTCAGTGTTGTGATACTGAAAATGCAGCTGTATTAGAGGATAAACATTCGTCATTACACTGCATATCTTGTGCCTGTTGTACACTCCACTCTATATTTAGCAGTGAGTACTCTACTGTTTGTGAAGTTTAGTTTGGGTCAGGAAACACATAATACAGATAACTCGGGAGGCGTTATCTGTGGAGAGAACTCCGCTTTTACATAAACATGAACTGAAACCGTCTCATAAAACTGAGGAGATCGACTTGGATAAACTCCTTGACGCTTCTTCCTTGTAGCATGAAATACTTCACATTACTGTCAGTATGTAATTCAGAAGTGACAACAATTACTATTATGTTCATTTGTAGGTTTCATCTTTTCGCACCCAACTCTTTTGGTTCTGCCACAACCTTAAATCAATCAATACCTGATTGAAAATCAAGGATTTCAAGTTAGTTTCTATACTCTACTCATTGTCCACTGTAAAGGAACAGAGTTTTGACTCCAGTGAAAATATCTACCAGCGGGAGCAGAAAGCTGATCAGGAGCCATAATCTGTCATGTTTCATAAAGGTTCCACACATGGATCAGAACATTAATAAATGGAAATAAATAATAAATGATTCAGAGGTGAGATTTGAGCATCTTTATTATTCACAAAAGCACTAAACAGCAAAGTAAGCTGATATGCAGTGGTTTATGTACTTGGGCATACAGGAAGAATTAAAAAGGCAGCATAGTACATGGAGATGATGGGACAAATGAACTAGCATGCAACATGGTTTTAAAGAGATCAGATGGATGGATGGGTCAGTGGTTATATTAGTTATCCTAACAACAACTTTAAGAACCAAGAACTCACTAAATCCTTCCTCAGAATTAAAGCAAACTTTCAGATGAGTGGTGGAGAATCTTCTAATTCTGAAATCCAGCTTTCTTCTACAAAACCATAACAGACTGTCCTGGTTGACTAAGAACCTATAAAATATGACCAGATCTGCTCCTACATGGGTACTAGAATCACAAACCTTTTTTTAAAGCAGTGAGTTTTATGAAATCTGTAGAAGATGGGGAAACTGTTCAGATTTAAACTCATCTGGTTCCAATCTCAATGTCTTCATCATGTTTTAAATGTTCATTGATTTTTATATAGAGAGCAGTTTGTCACAGCTACTGTTGTTATTATGGCACTATATAAATACAGCAGCAGCAGTAGTTGTTTGGGTACAGAGATGCTGCTGTAATAAAAATCAAAGCCTAAAGGATTGTTTGCAACTTGATCAGGACCAGATGCTGTGAGAACCCCAGGTGTTGCTCTCTGTACCCTGGATGATCAGAGCTGCTTTGGTGGACTAAAGGAAGCATGACCTATAGCACCACCAGAGCTGTACTGAGGAAGCATCACACATAATTCACATTTCATTCTTCACTATGCCAGTGTGTCTGGGTAGCGGTTTGACAAAAGGAGGTTGATATTGTGTTTGAAGAATTTCTGTATTGCTTGGTTTATAGATTTGGGATAATTATCCCACCAAACTGTCGACCTAATTTAATTTGAGATGAATTGGAATTATGCTCAGCGTACATTATGATGTCTTGGTGACCATTTTTCAAACATTTGCAGTAACCATTATACAACTGCAAAAAGCTAAGTTCATTTTTTGGACTTTTTGCACATCTTTACCAGGGGTGTTGACAAAGTTGCCTATCTGCATTTTAGTCCTTTTGACTTACAGAAACTTGTTCTGCTAATGTTGCAAAATAGGAAACAGTGTCCCAGTGACTTTGGATCCCTTCTGAATTAAATTGCATAAGAGTAGACAAGTCAACTGTTAGGCTCAGTTTCCACTAGCACCTATTCAGCTCAAGTCAAATCCTTTTACCGTTTTCTAACTGGTACTGGTACTGGAACTGGTACTGGTACTTGTTTGCTACTGTTTACTCGGCATAGGTTCCAAGCTAGCTAGCAATATAACTGATGGTCACTGATTGGTCTGGTGGGGTAGCAATGGAAAATCAATTATGACATGACAGGAGAATTAGGAGAGACGGTGAAAAAAAACAACAATTTCTCAATCATTCAACCTGGAGAGACTCACAAAGAAAAAGCTGTGATTAGGAAGTTTTATTTGACATGAATAAATTAAAGTTTTGGGGCTCGGACCCTGGCAGAAGAGGTAGCTGCTGCGAAATGTGATGTAGGCATTTCTCACCTACGAAATTCCTCATCAAACATGAGCATCATGGAGGATGCTCATCAAACATGGATGAGCTTCTTAGGATGAAGATTAGAGACGTCTTCCTCCTGGGGCCGGACGCTGGTGGTGGAGGATGAAGAGACGATGGAAGCATGAAGGAGCCAGGAGGATGAGGGTGGAGGTGGGTTGAAGCTCAATGGGAGCATTGAGCTCCCATTGAGAGGTTGAAGCTCAATGGGAGCAGATGCTCCATCTGCTCCCATTGAGCTTCAACCCACCTCAGATGGAGTTTCTGGCTCAATGATTGGTTACGATGAGGCGAGGTCTGATGGTGATTGGCTACTGAGGCACGTGATGCAGTGACTGGACAATGCAGGTGAGACTGAAGCGTCTTCCCATTTGAATTTATGCCTGGGCTTCATATCAGGAAGTGATGAGTCAATGTACAGACTGTGTCAACCGACATGTTTAGACTGTCCCTCTGTTCGTTAAACATAAAGCCAATTTAGCTGAGTTAGTACATAGTAAGTGCTGTGTGTTTGGAATGAGATGGTTAGTAACCCTATTAGTCAATATTACACCAGAACTTTGAGTCGAACACCAAACTACTGAGCTTTAGTCCAAGCAGTAAAAGACTCGTAACTGAGCTTCATTCTGCATGATCACATAAGTACACAATCAGCAGTAAGACAGCATCTAACATGTGAGTGTTATTAATGTCAGACTTTCCCTTAAGTTAACATTTTACAATATTTATCTCACATTTAATGTAAATGATACAGACCTTGTTAGCTCTAAATTCTCATGGAGGAAGTTTATTTTAAAGCAGCAGGTTTGTACCAAAACAAAAACAGATGGTCATTTACCAGCAAAAAGATCCAAGAACGTTTTGATGGTTTTCCCTGAAGATCCGTCACACCACCAACAGCCCAGTTACATTTCTAATCAGCATTTGAACACAGCTCCAGAAAAACATTTCAGACTAAATTTTGGGTCTAGTTCTAATATCTTATGCTTGATTTTTTTTTTTTTTTTTTAATTATTATTTCGACAGGTAAATTAATTGGAACATTTTATGTTTTTGCCATGCCAGCTCTGAATAATGAGGGACTCTTGCTGAAAAACGCATAATGAATTAAAAAAGAAGGAATATTATCCAAGCAGAAAAAGACTTATAGATGAATTAATAAAAAAAATTAAGTTAAGTTATTCTGTGCTCCATCACTCAGTTTTGTCACTGGATAATATTTGTTGCCCAGCCGCTGTCCCAAGTGGCTGATGGTGACTTTTACAAAGAGTGACACAAATATCACCCTTCAGTCTTCATAAAGCTTGAAGGAAAAAGAGAATACAATACAAAACAGAACACATCTGAATGGTTCTGACTGGACAAGGAGGGACTGCAGCAGCAACAGTCCTGTTCTAAAATGCATTTCCCCTTCAGAAAAATCTGTTCTTAGTTTTGATTTATGTATTTACATTTTAGCATGTTGAGCCAGTTTGGAAAGTTTTCAAAATATTTGCAAACTTTCTCCAACTCTGAAGTCTTCAGTTTGTGTTTATGAAAGCACAGACTAACATATGTTAAGTTTTAGCTCAGTACATTCATCTGAACTATGTAAAAGGGCACAGTTCTATTTTTACTTTCTATTTTTTGTTTTACATATCTTGTGTTGTGGAGTTAGTTTTACTTACCTCAGTGTCATAGTACTTCCTCTAAACCCAACATAATAACTATAGACAAGCAGCAAATTATGAACACCCATACACAGGACTACATCAACATAAGTACTCTTATAACCAAAATATATTCATTATTATTTCCTTTAACATATTTATTTTGTGGAAATAACCAAGAAACACAAGATTAAAGCTTAGAACAGTCTGAGCTTGAAATAAATTAAAAAAAAAATTGTAGTAAATTTTACACCTGTGCAAAAATATTCACTCTATAAGAAAATTCCTCAGTATACTTGTGTTCACACAATTTATACTAAAGTGGACCCCAGTCTCTCACATACACCTAAACTGACATTATAAATTATATTAGAAATAAAAATAAAGGTCTCGTTGTAGGTCTGGTGCAATGCTAAAGATGGAATACCTTGAAAGTACTGTTGATGTCCCGTAGGACGATCCCTGTCTTTCTGTCCCAAGTGAAGAAAATAGATACTGAGCATGTCAGTCCAGCAGAAACAGTAGAAAAGTCTAATAATGATTCTGTCCTCTGACGCAGTCAAACACTATCAGTGTAGACTATAGGTCTCATTAACCAAATATTTTCCATCTTTGAATGAATGTGACCTGGTCGTACAGAAACAGGTCACATTTGAAAAGATCAAATAGTGATCGGACTTATTAAAACATATCCAAGTAATAGTGGAGTCGCATTTGTAAAAATCAGATCTGTGTTGTTCAGACAGTCTTGAAAAGATCAGATACAGACAAAAGGGAGGGTGGGGGGGAATTAGATTTGGGTCACTTCAGGCTGCAGTGTGAATGTAACCTTTGACTGTTATTTTGACATATTACAGTTCACACTCTGGCCAGTTGGTGGCGAATTAACCTGTTAACTAGTCACACATTGGAGCGGTAACCTGTTCAGTCAAGAAAACATTCCCATCAGAGCACTGAGCCTGATCAGTCTCTGTTGTAGACTGATTCTAGCTTCCTGTTAGCTGGGTTTCCATCTCCATGATTAAAGTTCTTTCACTTTGCTTATGAATGCTAAGAATGGTAAGCATATTAGCATTCATAAGATCACAATTACTGTAGTGTGCATTTTAGTTAGAAATAATAGCATTCAATCATTTTATAATCCTGGGGCAAAATGGTTTAAACTTGAGAGAAGGTTTTCTCTGTTTGCCTGTTTACTGTCACACTGCCCACACTTCCTGTATAGACGGTGTAGAAGGAAAACTGACAGTGTTCATTCCTTTCTTTTGTTTTGCCAGAAAGCAGCAACATATTTTTGTCTGCTCTCAAAATGTATGGAAAAAGTTAAAAGTACTTTTCTGTTTACAGCAACAGGAAGACAGACTCTGCTGTTCCATATGACACATCATCATTACAATATGGATTTATGGCAATTCTATTTTATAGGGTTATGTTTACAAAAACTGTTCTGTCAGAAGCTTGTCGTTTAAAACCGTCAATCTCCTTGGCAGAGATTGTAACACAATATATGGAGCTAATAAAAGAAAAATATTTAACCACCAAGTCAATAAAGGACAGCATTAAAGATAATTATCCAACATATCATGTTCCTCTAAACAGAAATGTTTTATCAATCAATCAATCAAATTTGATTTGTATAGCACATTTCAGCAGCAAGGCATTTCAAAGTGCTTTACAAAATTAAAATAAAAACAGCATGTGACAGTGAAACAGTGAGAAAGAGAAATAAAGCAAAATTAGAAAGTAAAGATAAAAACATTATATTGAATAAACGGTGAGAGAGATTTTTAAAAAAAGATAAAAACATTATCCGCATGAGGATAAATGTTTTAGCTGTTTTTTCAGCTGTCAATTATCCTCTGCTGATCTTGTTTGAATTGGAAGGCAAACATATATACTAGATATATTTTAGATTTAGTCTAGTTCATTTCATTATTTTATGGTAAGCCAATTCAGGAGAGTGTTTCCACTCTCAATGCGGTTCCTGTTCCTGCGGTAACTGAAGATTTTTCTGTCTTCGGCTATTTTTTTCCTTCCTTTTTAAATGGTGACAGAAACATCTGAAGGTCATCTGTCATTTAGACAGATTACAATTCACACAGCTGACCACTAGGTGCAGGCATTTACAAATTTATGCATAAAGAGCGCCATGTAGCTAGGTAAATCAATCAATCATTCAATCAAGAAAAACAACCATTAGAGTATTATTTCAGACCCAATCACTGAACACAGAGCATCTCACTATCCAGGAGTGGGATTTCCTCCCACTGAGGGAAGGACTTGGGGAATCAGGACGCCTCTCATTTAGAAAGTCTTGCAGATCTCTGATTGCTTCCGTGAGAGAAATGATTCCAAAACTTTGGCTGAAGTGGTGCTATTAATTCCAGTCCCTAATGTGGCAGCAGAGTGCAGACTCAGCCTCCAGATCATGATTGAAACGGTCATAAGAAAAGCCCAAAACCTCACAACAGTGACCTCTGCAGCAAACCCCAATTCAGGACAAGGCTGTGAGAATGTGTTGTCAAGTTACAACAGGTCAATTGTTGTAAAAGTTGTCAAGTAAAAACAGATTATGACTGGATTTTTTTTTAACCCATCAGTCAATAAAAAGTTGACTTTCTTGCTGACAGACGACACAAAAGCCAACCTCTGTCCCTGATTTTGCCTTGCGCTCGTTTCAAGCTCTGAGTGGATTGGGTTGTGTGATGTCATTATCTCCACCCTGACCACACCAGACCATTTTCCTATGGGCCTACAGCTGAGCGGGTCCAGGAATGGCTGAGCTGGTGCAGTAAGGCACCATACAGAGCCGGTGCCATACCAGCTCAATATGGTGCCTTACTGAGTATGGCACTCGGTATTGCTCAGTGGAAACAAGGCTTCTGTGAGGTTTTAAATCAGTGCTTTGTAACAAATAGTTTTATTATTGTAGTTAAGTAAGACTGGTATTGATTCAGGACTTCTGCTTTAGGATATGTGCTGGAGCCCATTTTTAGTTTTAATTATAGCATTTTAATGTCTTCTTCCACACTGTTTTACAGCAGTAGATCTCAGTAACAGGTGACTGAGATGTACAGATGCAGCAAGAACAATCACACGAGTTGCTTTGACCCTGCAGATGACATTGATTTGCTGTTGTAAAAAGTTATTTTCCCACACAGAATCAAGAATGTCAATTATAATCAAAGATATGTAAATATTAGTCACATTGTAAGCTCTGTAGTTTCCTACCTTCCAGTGGCATGCTCCTGTCAACCGAGAGGCACTTCAAGTTAATGGCTTCAATTTGCCTTTGGCACCACTGTTTTTAGTAACACAGTGTGTGTGGCTGTAACGCTGTCAGCGTCAGTCACTTCAGTCCACTCTGGAAAATGCCAGCATGTATTCCAAGGACTGCCACAGTTTAACTCTGAGTGATGGTCAGCTGTTTAAAAAAATTTTACCACCCAAACTCATTGAAATGAAAATAAACAGGCAGAAATCTACAGTAGGTGTGTTTTGGTACCAGGTCCGGTTCCCCTGGGTGCTTCCAGGAGGGCAAAAGGCCCCGGGGCTGACCCAGCCACTGCTGGAGGGACTGGATCTCACAGCTGGGCTGGAGGGACCAGCAGTCCCTCTGGAGGTCCAACAGACAAAGACTTGGGCTTTCAAACATTAAAATCAACAGTAGTTTGAAAAAAATGGAAGGATTATTTTCATCATACCCTATAATGTCTTGGACTTATGCAACATTTTATCAGACAGGCTTTTTAAAAAAAATCAGTTAACATCTGGATTTTCTCCATCCTTAATAAGAAAGATCCTAAAGTCAAATTTATGCTCCTTTTTCTTCCATTCCACAGATATAACACTTTTGACACAGAAGTGGAGAAGTAATTTCATTTAGTTTAGAAAAATAGTCAGTTTAGTGTTCTTGGACAGATCCATGGATCTCCTTGGTACATAGACATTTTTCTCATATATTTTCACTGAATCTTCCCTTTAGAATATTATAAACTGAAATATTCTATCCATCCATCCATCCATCCATTTTCTTTGCACCCTTGTCCCTTAGAGGGGTCGGGAGGGTTGCTGGTGCCTATCTCCA
>CAEGAF010132830.1:0-71582 GCA_903067075.1 Micropoecilia bifurca
TGTGTGTGTGTGTGTGTGTGTGTGTGTGTGTGTGTGTGTGTGTGTGTGTGTGTGTGTGTGTGTGTGTGTGTGTGTCTGCAGCTCACACACACTCACACACACAGCTTGTTACATATTTAGGATTGGCACCTCGGTGTTCTGTTTGGCAACATTTTGAATTCTGCTGGTTTGATCTAAGTTATTATTGGTGTTGGGGTATTTATGTTTTATGTGGGTTTTCCTGCTGAGCTGCTTCGTCATCTTCTCCCTCTGGAATCCAAAGAAGCCATGAAGACCTGAGCAGCTACAGCATTAAGACTCAGCTGTGGTAAACTAGAGAGCAACATGACTTGCTGTTGAAACTGCGTGAAAAGTTTCTACATTGTTTACTATAATAATGAATGCAAATGAATACCTCAAATTAAAAAATGATGCATCATTTCCCTTTTACTTTGGAAATATTCTCTATTTTGAGATGACCTTTCAAACCAAATACAAACACTGAAGTATGAAATATTCTGAAAATCTGATGAAGATTTTCAGAATATTAAGTAGATTCAGTTTTATTTCTGTATTTTTTGAATATTATTCCATTAATATGTGAATTTAAGACAATACTCCATTTGAAGAAGTTTGCATTGTCATAAACACATCTGTCCTGAACATGAAGAAGTTTGTTACTGTGCCCATGAATGCAAAGTTAATGATTTTAATGGACTTTTAGTAAATGTTTTAATGTAACTTTGCATTAAAAATGTCATTATGTATCAAATAATGCAACATTTACACTTTGTACTGTAAGTGTCGTTACTTAATGACTCTTCATGACAAACATTCATACAGACTCCTTCATGTTGTCATGTTTATGACAGCCATGTCAGTCTTCCTCACCCTTTCGAATAAAGTGTTACTGAATTTAATTATACTAAATTCCAGTCATTGTAATTATTTTACAGAATGATAAGCAGTTTGACAAAAGCTCTTTAATTTTCCTCTTGTTTTCCAGCTCCTTTTTCCATGAATCATAATTAGACTGTCCATTATTACGTTGTGTCACATCACAGAGAGCGTAGATGATTGTTACATTTATGTAAACCAATAGCCCAGAGATGAGGGTCTTTCCGGTAATCAGCCATCCTCCCCTCACTCACATGTATTTATTCCACAGTTCTGCTCTGATGGCGAGGGCTGAATGTGGCCCTCGGGCCCCAGGGAAGCCGAGCTGAGAGCAGCAGGGGAGAAAACTAAAATATCCGCCGTGAAGCCGTAAGAGCCAATTTAGGCCAGGCATCGACGCCTGAACAAATCAGGAGTCGCACATCTCTGAAAGGGAGAAAATGAATTTAAATATGACACAATTTTAAGAGGACACAATGATTTTAAGGTGAGAACTGAAAATGAAAATGGGACTAAAAAAAAAAAAAGAACCTTTTTTTATCCTGGGGATTTAAAATGGATTAAAGCTGCAGAAGAAACGCTGGGAGCTTTTCCTCCTCCGCCACCATGACACCGCAGCCGCCTGTGAGTCAGTGGAAAAAACGCAGAGCAGCTCCAACACTCTGGGCCGCGGCCCCCGGGACGCTGGGTGGGATTGAAACAGTTTGAACTTCTGTTGGCACTTAGGAGGCAAGTGAGAAGTTTTTGCTCCCATTTATCCACAAGGCTGAACACGAATCATCAACAAGGCAGGAGCTGAGCGGACAGTTTTAAATGGTTCTGATGGGAAAGCCGAACGTTTAAAGACGACAGAAGTGGAAAACAAACATCTGCTTTGGAGAACAAAAACAACACGAGAGCTAAATGATGGTTAGCGCTGCTCCAGTCAGCAGGTCCACAACAAAACACATCAACGAAGAGACGTCTGGACCACCAGGCCTTACTGCAGCGTCAGCACACACACACTTTCATGTCTCTACTGGTTTTCATGCAAACCCACATCGCAGGGAACGTTGCTCTGTGTGGGCAGCGATTCTCTGTGAAAAACTATGAGTTTGCATAATTTATATGTGTAAAAAACTAATATGCAGCAGCAGTTGTATAATTTAAGGTTGAACTAATGCATCCAAAGTTCCACATGAATTTCAGGTTGTGAGGATTAATGTTGAAACTCTCTGACCGCTCAGAGCCTCACACACATTTTCAATAAAGATTCAAACTTTAATGCATGGATCAGAAATTTATTTTTAATTTTAATTTTTTTTTATCCAAGCCAAATCTCTAGTTAATGAGGACAAGAAAGTCAAAGTTTCTATCAACTCAAAAACTCTTTCTCATTAAGTTAATCCAACTTCATGACTCTGTAGGTCAGGAACTCAGACTTTTACAGTTTTTCTCCAGGCCTAAATTTAATATTAATCTTTTTTTGTTGTTAAACAGCTGCATTTTTATCATTTAGCATTTGATTTACCATAAAAAGCTGTTAAATAATAATTTATAACATTCAAAAATGGATCAGGTGTTATATTTACCCCAAAAGGCATAAAAACAGGCATTTATGCTCAAAGAATAAATAATAAAGAGAGATTAAAAGCTGCTTATGTTTATTTTCTGCTTTTTAGTGTTTGCAATGACTAAATTAGCAGCTGCTTATTGTTGACTCCATATTTCTCATTTTATTATTTATTGCACTAAATCTGGTTTGGAGGATTTTCATCTTCAGTATCTTAATTGAAACTTTTCTAACATTTTCTAAAACCTTTGTTCTCAATTATAAACATCAAAGACATTGATTTATGAAGTATAGATCACAAGACAAAGTAAATAGCATGTTAAGCTTATGAGTACATGTCACAGGAAGTGCTTTTATTTTGATTTTTAAAGCAGGAAGTGTTCTTGTAATGCAGCTCAATTAACAGCAGAAAATATTGGCGAAGGCCAAGGTATGTTTATTTTGCTCTGAAAGTCATTTAGTACAACATTCAGCTGCAGAATGTTGCAGTTGCAGAATGTTTTCATAATAATGAAGCTACAGCTAACATGAACAGATTGTTATGAGCCACTAACATCCCATAATAATCAACTGGCTTGTCAAGCCCATCTTTTCACAATAAAACACGTGCAGCAGCTTCCAGTTTCCTTTCACTCTTTATATTATGAGATAAAAACTGTTCCTCAGACCAGGAGTCCAAGCAAAAGTCTGTGTCAAACTCGACTCACCGTCTCTGGTCTGACTGGACACCAGTAAACTCACTGCAGGCGACTGAAACTACAGTTTATGATTAAAAAAATAAAACATTTAATCTATTTACATAAAACAAAAGCTTGTCCGTTTTCTGTTTCCCCAAAAATATTGTTAAAATCTAATTTTGCTCAATTACAAAATCGAGTGTCGTCTGAACCTATTTCCATCCCTATTTCTGAATTATCAGCATAACATTAGCTACATATGTACCAATATAATCCTATGTGCAATATTCTGTACAACAGGTACACTACGATAACCATGGCAACCGTGAGGCTGGTTTAGTTTAAGAGGAGGTTAAAAAGATGCCTCTTGGGAAGGTTTAGCTCTTTTTCTCCTTAAAAAAATATGTTTCTGCTACTAAAAAATGAAGAGGATATTTATTGTATTACAGATGTTTCAACTGAATTTACCATACAAGGCCTTTCTAATTTAAATAATTTTCAAAAAGGTTTTTATGAGTCATGAAGCATCTTTCCTTTGCTTCGAACTCGTCTGTTGTATCAAATCGTCCTGATTCGAATCCTGTTGAATAAAAACTCTCTGAATGTGACTGAATGCTGGTTGATATGAAGCAAACTTTCATATAAATGGAGTTTTTATGTATTGGATGCATGGAAACCTCGAAAGTCGATGATATTATGAAACCTACAGTGGATTGTAACTGAATTTAATGAGTTCTCCATATTTTCTGCGTCATTAAAACCAACAAGTCAGTACATTTTGACTGTTGAGTGAAAAGATCCTTCATTTAAAACCCATTTAATGTTTCACCTTGTCTGACCCGGTGACTGCAGGTCGCTCATCAGAAGCCCCACGATCCTCCGTCTTTCTCTGACTAATAACATCACAGAAAAAGCTTTTCCACGTCAGAACGGGAACTTATTTCCCTTTTCTGTCCAGCTTTCATTGCAAATTAAGCAGAAAATAATATTTCGCTGGAAGGAAGACATTCTCACTCAATATTCAAAGCAAATATTTGAACACTGCTGTTTTGATCAAAGCTCGGCACAAGTTAATTTATACCTCATTAGGCTTCAACATCTAAATAAATACATTTTTAATTAAACATTTACAGCCCGGGTGATTTGGGATCTGGATGAAAAATATTCAAATTTGCGAGAACCTTCCACCAACAGAGAGACATGTAATTATCTGTCCCTGTTTTATGTGGTGGGACATCTCAAACACTGGGCGATTCGGTGAATATAAATAAGTAATCTCCAGCCGAGCGCTTTGAAATGTGCCTGGAAGAGCACGAATTGAAAATACACACGGATAAATGTTGACATTTGAGATGGTTGTTTAGATTTGCTGCACCGCTGACCAGAAAGCAGGCTGGAAATCAACAGGCGCAGGATGTTTGTGTGCCTTCACTGTTTGTTTTTCCACCTGTTCCTGTAAGCCAGGAAGGCAGGAGCTGCCAGGGAGGAGAACGTCACCGAGGCCGCACACACACACACACACACACACACACACACACACACACACACACACACACACACACACACCACACACACACACACACACACACACACACACACACACACACACACACACACACACCGGCCACAAACACACCAAACTACAGGAGCAGCTGCAATAAAAACACAACAACCACAACTGGTCCTGAAGAGACAACACACTTTGCTGGAGGATAAATTGTCCCAGAAATAATTGCAACAAACTGATTTTTTTGTCTTGTAATTTAAAAGCTGATGAGAGATTATGTTGTTGTAATAAAAAATATAATATGGCTTTTTCAATCCATCTTACAGCTGATGAAAGTTACCAACATTTTCGGGTTATACATCTTCAAAAAGGAAGGATGTTTCAGAAACTTGAGTCAGAATATGATAACAATGTTTTGTTTTATTTCAAGTGAACTAAGATATTTACATTAAAAACTAGATAAAATATTTGGTAAGATTTTGCATTTTTTATATTTGTAAACATATAAACAGAGGGGGCTGCACAGTGGTGCAGTTGGTAGAGCTGTTGCCTTACAGCAAGAAGGTTCTGGGTTCGATTCCCAGCCCAGTCTTTCTGCATGGAGTTTGCATGTTCTCCCTGTGCATGGTGGGTTTTCTCCTGGTACTCCAGTTTCCTCCCACAGGCCAAAAACATGACTGTCAGGTTAATTGGTCTCTCCAAATTGCCCCTAGGTGTGTGAGTCTGTGTGTGCGTGACTGTTTGACCTGTCCAGGTGACCCAGCCTCTCGCCCAGAACGTTAGCTGGAGATAATCACCAGCAACCCTCCTGACCCCACCAAGGGACAAAGGATATAAAGAAAATGGATGGATGGATATAAACAGAGTAAACATTAAGTTACTGAGCATCACTGTCTGATCACTCACAGCATTATGAATCCTGTTTTACTTATGGTTCCTATCTTAACCCAAATCTATGCACTGAGGAAATACAATGTCTGCAGACATTGTATCAAACCAAACACTATTTAAGATTCTGATTCAAACTTTCCAAAAGTTTGAATCACTTTTGGAAGTTTGAATCAAGTGAACCGACATTAAAATGTCGGTTCACTTGTATCCTTCCTGTTTAGTGATAAAGTTGCTGCTTTGGTTGAAAAAACTATTCTTAGTGAAACATTGTCTGTTGCTTCTTTTAATTTCTACCATTTGAAGAAAAACTGATGAAACACTAACTGTAACTTTAGTTCACCTTCACTTTTCTCAGGTTTTGGTGAGGTTCAGTGTTTTTGCAGTGAAAGCGGCGCGACATCATGAGGTCGATGCATAATCTGAAGTCAATGTCAAAGAAATGTTTTTATCCGCGTTCATTTGGTTTCTCCTGAGACGCTGCCTGCTTGCCAGATGAAACCAGCTGGACGGAGATTAGAGGGGAATATGGCGCGTCTTGCTGAGTGTGTGTGCCCCTCTCACGTTGAGTGTGGTGAAGATCCGGCCAGTGACACGCTGACCGTGTCTTACACGCCTCTCTGCACATCCGTGACGGCGCCAACTCTCTCAGCTATCTCCCTTCTCTCACCTCTCTCTCTTCATCCATCCATCCATCCGTCCTGCGCTCGCCGTGTCGCTCTCTCTTTCTTTCTGGCCTCAGGAGATAACTCTGACACCTCTGGGATGGATGCTCCTCTCACACACACACACACACACACACACACACACACACACACACACACACACACACACACACACACACACACACACTCTCACCTCCTCCTCCACACACATATACATAGGCCGATAAGCAGCCCAGCGCTCGCTGACTTACTCTCATACATGAGGTAAAATAAGCTTGGTGTGAGTCCTGAGCGCCAGAGGAGCCACTATCTCCACCTCCATAGTCTGGAGCTGGTTGTACAGCAGGGGAATAATGGGCTATAACTCACCGCTAAGCTGTACGGGATTACAGTCCGTAATGGTGGGACGTGTGTGTGTGGAAGTGTTAGTTGATGCTGGAGCAGAAATTGGTGTTAACAGCAGAGGAGGGCAGCTAAGTACTACTAATGTGATTATTTATGTGTTTATGGTCTTATTTAAAGGTTCAAACTGAAGCTGTTTCCTTTTCATGAACTTTCTGCTTGAATCTGCAAATATTTAGCCGTTTGGTTGTCCAGAAAATAAATTTACACTAAATATATTATGAGGGAACAGTTTAAGATCCCCACAGGGACAAACTAATATTTAGCTGAAATGTTTATAGTCGTTTTAGTGTATTGATGTAGCCTAGATTCAGCTGGGTCAGAGTTTTTTCATCATTTTCTGTCTTTAACAGATGAAGAACATGTAAAGATAAAGGTAGATTTATTCAATCTTCCTTCCTTCTGTACTTCTAGGTGGCCAATCTGCTGCTCTTGATAACTTTGCTACATTAAATTACTTTGTGTTGATTGTAATGCAGAACTGAAGCAAAACTCCAGTAAAAAACGTAGCAGTCATGAAAGCTGTATTAATGTGATTATGGTTTGTGTTTATGTTCCTTTTTGTAAACTTTCTGCTTGTATCTGCACATATTTTGCAGTTTGCTTGTCCAGAAAATAAATTTAAACTAAATATATTACGAGGGGACAGTTTTAGATCCTCACAGAGACAAACGAATGTCTATCTGAAATGTTCCTGTCTTTCCATTTTAGCTTGATTGGGCTGAAGCTGCTGCATATTTCTGGATGTGCACACACACACACACACACACACACACACACACACACACACACACACACACACACACACACACACACACACACACCACTGGGCAGCAGACTCCAGCAGACACCTGCTCCCTTGTCTGGACTCGTTGTGAACAGGTGAGGAGAAGCTCAACTGCTGTGACAAGCAAAACACAACAACAGCTTTCCGCTGGGAGAAAGAAGCAAGAGGAGCGACAGGAGGACGGGAAGGGAGGGAGGGGAGAGGAGGAGGAGAGAGAGGGGGTGGAGGAGGAGAGAGAGAGCAGAGGAGAAGAGAGAGGGAGGAGTGGAGGAGGAGGATAGAGAGGGAGCGGAGGAGAAGAGAGGAGCGGAGGAGGAGAGAGAGGCAGCGGAGGAGAAGAGCCGCCAGCTGGGATGCAGGTGCAGATTCTGCTTATTTGGATAACATTGAAGGAGGGAAGCAGAGAGGAAGATGGAAGGAAGGAAAGAAAGGGAGAAGAAAAACAAATGTTGAATGATTGAGGCTATAAAGTCAGCAGGTAAATCAAGGATGGAATAAAAGTATCGACACAGAGCCGAACTCGTCTCCGCAGCCCAAACTGACCCGACTGACTGACAGGAAGCTGATCACTAATACATACCAATAACCAGCTGATCAGGGTCCAACAGATAACATGAATCCATCACTGGTTTGTGAACTGACTGGGAATCAGATACTCTGAAAATGTAAAGTTTGCCACTTAAACAAAAAACTCTTTTTTTGACGCTAGGATGAGGCGACCTTATAAAAACTTATTATTACTTATTTCACCAAACTGCAGTGGAAACACTTATTCATGAGTCACATGATCAAAAACCAGAAGTTGCCACTGGCGAGAACCACAAAGAAGAAGAGGAAGGAGGAAAA
Source organism: Micropoecilia bifurca (assembly GCA_903067075.1). Taxonomy (NCBI): domain Eukaryota; kingdom Metazoa; phylum Chordata; class Actinopteri; order Cyprinodontiformes; family Poeciliidae; genus Micropoecilia; species Micropoecilia bifurca. The sequence continues at coordinate 8,201 of CAEGAF010132830.1, forward strand.
GAAGAAGAAGAAGACAGGGTGTAGTTGGAGGATGATGGCGAGTTACGCTTTTTAGTGACTTATTGCATGAACAAACAAATTCATTTCTGATTTGAATTGTGTTTCATATCTAATGGAAACACTGCAATGACGTCCTGCAAACCATGTTGCAGCGAAAAACTCCAGACAATTATTTATTACTGAATCCTGACACTTCTGGCTCCTAAAAAACTTTTAGCATAAACTCACCACTGTGTCCAGTAATACTGGACATGGTGCTTACATATATCAAGCTGTCAGTTTCCACTTGCATAACATCTCAAAAATATGAACTATGACCTGAAAACAAAGCAGAAAAACTAGCAGACATTTTCCTAACCCCAGAACATAATTACTTTTCCTTTTAGTCAGGAGCTGGAGGCCGGTTCATGTAGACTAACGTAATGGATGATGATAATTGAAATATTCTGAGAGCCATATCTAATGTTTAGTTGTGTTTTTCTTGCTAATTTAAAACCACACAACAAAAGACGGGGCTTCAACAGGAGCACTAGTGTCGGAACAATTACAGCTTATTGTCTGTTCTTATCTGGCTCATTGTTTTAACATGGCCTCTGATTCAGTGTGTTTTCACACACCAAACAGAGGGTCAAAAACTCTGGTCAGGGTTGACATTAACAGATTCTGCCTGTTGTTAAAACCAGACTTCATAAATTAGATTAGTGATATTAAGACATGTTAGCAGGAATAATGAGACAAACACTGTAATTTGAGCAGTGAAGCTGCAGAGGCTGATTCACCCACAGAACCATGTAACTACACACAGCGTTGGCTCTTTGGTCACTTCATGTGTTTCTGTGGTACAGATGGAAAATCTACTTCACACATTATTGGCTGGTGTTTGCAAAGCAGCCAATCCAGGGGCACCATTCACTTTCCTTGATGCTGATTGGCTGTAGCCCAAAGAGCAGACAAAATAGAGGACTGTAGATGTTAGCTGTGCACTAAAGCATACTAGAGTGTTTAATTAATTAATTAAAATAAGCAGTTTTAGGTGTTTATTGAGAAAATGTAAAGTATTAGCAGGTTTAAGGTATAAAAGTAAAAAAATAATAATGACACCAAAAACCTACTGTAACAAAATGTGGTGCAACACTATGCACAGACTCTGACTGCATGGTCGACACTATGATTAATTTAATCACACCTGTAGAGTATTGAAATGTCATTTCCAAATGAACAGTTGTTTCTTTAATATGGAATAAGACGGATGTTTCTGCAGAAGTAATTTCACCTTTCAGATGGAGTTGAAAGGGAAAGACATCCTTCAACAGGAGGCTTGAAGTTCCTCAAATTAACTACATTTCCTAATGTTTGGACTTGGGTAGCTGACATGTCAGGACAGGAAACGGAGTGGAAGCAGTTTCAGGTCGCTCTATCGCAGCTGCAGAAAACTTTGTGGACTTTACAGTCTGAGATGTGGGATGAAACGCTCATTATTACCAGGAACCCGACTGGAGACTAAACTAAAGATCTGTTCAAGGATTCAAACTCACAAGATTTGCACATAGAACATTTTCGCCAAACAGCTCAGAGTTTTATAAAGTTGTATTTCACCATCTTGCTGCAAACACTCTGTAGTGAAGTAGTGATTTTTCTTTTCATCACCACATTAACTTTTATAGCAATTGCCAGTTATATTTAGAGCGTGGAGAAGAAAAACGTGTGTTTTCATCTGACTTGTTGCTCTAGTCACATGTCCAACAGCAACCAAACGTGTTTGTCTTGAATTGAGCTCTTTAAAGAGGTGGAACACGAATTTAGCATGTAAAAGTTAGAAGAAGAAGAAGACGATGAAGTGATGTAACAGACTGTTGAACCACCTGCTTCTCTCAACTCTTAGGTGATTAATGCTGCATTTATTCTGTGGTCATAAACACAAAAAAAGGTTTCTTGCTTCCATCTCCTTTCACCCACATGTGTTAAATAATCCTTTCTAATCAAGTAAATTCCTCTGTGTTTCTACCAGACTGACAGATATGAAGCTCTAATTTTACTCCTCCGATATTAAGAGCCACACATCCAGATATCCTTGAGAACCTGCTGCATTAATTATGAGCATTTCATGGAGAAGTTGTACATGCCCAGAGTTGATGAAAGTGTGGTGCTAACCTCTCTGAACATCCCTGTAACCATCGGCTATTAAATTCCCCTTTTTATTTCAGCATCTTTTAGAAACTCTCTGCAGCTTGTTGAGTTGTGAATCCAATTAAGTGCAATCACCTGAAGGTGTTAAGCAAATGGACCAGATCTAACTGGCTTTGCAACAATATTTCACAGATATCTGCCGGCAGCTTTAATGGCAGGTCACACAGTCCGTTTCTGGACAAACCAATTCTCACTTCGTAGCAGAAATAAGTGTTTTATATCTCTCTCAGCGGTGACATTAACTGCTGTCGAGACATGAATGTCGCATTTTTTTTGTTGCTCACACAGAAGAAACTCCTTATTTTCCCAACAGTTCAGCTTCTCTTCTGCCTTCTTAGCTTTTGCATCTCATGCAGAGTGACAAGCATATGTAGGCTGGCATTTATGAGTGCTGTTTCATTAACTATTTATGGCTAATTGTAGGTGTTAACAGGGTGGGATGTGCAGGACTCGTCTGGAAGATTGCAGCCTGATTAAACATGACAAGTGGAAACCGGTGTGATTAAAGTTCACACTCGAGGCAAGCGCTGCTCTCCAAACTTTTGTTTAAATAAAAAAAATATCAGCAGAGTTTAGGCTAGAATTTCTTTTTCTTCTTATGCTGGTGAAAGTAAATTAAAAAATGCTCTAAAATGAGCAAAAAAGTAAAAAAATAATGCAGGCTGTTTGAGTCTTATTAGCACAAATCCTAATTTCTTCTCTCCAAAGTTCTGCTGAAAATGTTCAGCGTTTTCTATGAAACTTCACATCTTCCGACCTCCTACAATCCTAACCATAAAAAAGAAAAAGTTCTGCGTCTAAAGATAAAATTTTGTGTGGGGATGGAAGTAAATGCTCCAGTGAATCTGTGCAGGAAGCAGTTTTACGATGTTCCTGGTGAGATAACTGTAGGTGGAAGATTAAGATGAGCACAAACAACGAGTTGGCCTGAGGTCCGTCCATCCTTCAGGATGGGTCAGCACTTCAAAGAGAGGATCAAAGGAAACAACCACATACAAACTGACTGAAGGATAGTCAGACGAATTGCATTATGAAAAGAAATAGACTGGTAAACAGAATGTTATGATTCTAAAGGTTGGACTAAATTCACCCAGATGCTGAGAGGAAAAACTCCCAAAGAGACCAGAAGGGAAACCTATTTCATCTGTCCATCAACTGTCTTCTAAATGAGATTTTAAAAAAAATCTCCAAAAGGTCAAAGGTAAAGAACTGCAGCAAATAAAGCCGACCTGTGCTCAGTACGTCTCTATGGCAACCGTTGGATACTAAATATGTTGCAGTGATGAGTCTTTTCTGTCCAAACATAAACATAGAGCTACTAAACTTGGATTCAAATGGAACTGCGCCCTCTGCTGAGACTAAATGTGTTTTCACACCTGATACTCTGATAGACTCTGTTTGGTTTGCTTTCACACTGCACTGACAAGAGATCCAAACTTTTTCAACCTGTTCCCCTCCTCGCCTGTGGTGGCGCCGCACCAATAACAACTGAAGGAACTGATGGAAAAACCTCAGAGGAAGACATGAGAGCAACATCCATCTTTACAAAAATGTGAATTTTAGTGGATTTAGGATTTCTCTTTTGTCTTTTTTGAAAGACCAAATGCCATTTAACCCAACATCACTGGACTCAAGTGTTTGTTTTGGTTATATTTACCCACAATGCTCTGCGCTACAGTCTGCTTCCTCCTTTTGAAGGTCTCTTGCAGCCACATATGCATCCAAACTGCACCAGAGTTCACTTTAATCAAACTGAGACCCAAGTTTGTAGGTAGATCAGAGTTCGCTTTTTTTTACGAAGCAAACCTTCAAGGCAAACAAACTTTAGTTGGATTAAAGAGGACTAAACAGGTTTGGTGTGAATGCACTGTGAGATTTGGCTTTTTGACCACAAACCGCAGGAGGATCTGCAAGAAGCTGAGTGTGTTGAGGATCTGTGATGCTGTGGACCTGCCTTTTTCCAAAGGCCTTGGGAACTTTGTTAAAATGCATAGATTCTACTAAAAAACTGGGTCCTGAACACAGAAACTGTTCTTCAAAACACAATCTGCCATCTTGACTCCTCTCAGTCCCAAGATCTAAGTGCCACACGCCACCTGTTGGCTGGTTTGGTGACGGGAGACAATAACCCACACATGCAGTTGATGTGCAGCAGCAAAATGCTCCAAGGAGCCTCTACTCCCTGTCTACAGTCCAACCTTTTGAGATATTAGGAGAAAGCAAAGTACAGCCTGTGTGGAAGGCAAAGCGAGTCGCAGTGCCAATAATTGTGAAGGATGCAGCAGACGACTGTTTAAACAGAGACCCAGTATTTTTACTGGGATATGCATCTTTCAAAGTGCTGTAAGTATAGTTTCGCCTGCAGAAGGTGAAGTGTCTGTTTGCACCAGAAACAAATTGCTGCCTCTGCAGCTCCACAAGGAGGAAGAGCGAGACTGAAGCATCGCACCTTTTATTACTCAATGGTTCTGATGCATTTCACCCCCGGCTGGAAAAACCCTCTGCTCCATCTAAAGGCTCTGGAGACAGAGTCAGGTTTAACTGGGAGGGAAAGAAAAATGTTTAAAAATGACAAAAACAGTCAAAAAAATATAAGAATCTTATATTCTTATATTAACGAATGCATTCAAACTGCAATAAATTCAAGAAAGACAACAATTTAAAGATGAAAACCTTTCAAAACCTCCAGAATATTCCAGATAACATGATATTATAAGCATAAAGCTTGAAGCTATGAAGCTTCATAGCTGGATGCCATTTTTTTTTACAGCTAATTTCTGAATAAATCTGATGGGAGGTCATGAACTGCTCCCTGCTTTCAGGACCAGACGCTCCTATTCAGCATTCGAGGACATTTGTAATAAACAGTTAAATGATGCTCTTCCCTCAGGTGTTCTTACAGAGAAGATGCTTTCGGAACATCATACCAATGTTAATGCATATTTTCTTTTTACAGAGCTATTCCTGTCCCGGCTCTCAGAGAGCCACAGGTGCATTTAATGTAGCAAATACAGAAAAGCATGAATATGAGAGGTGCAGAGGGCCCGATGCAGCAGCCTGAGCGTTTATGTCGCCTCCTTAAAATGAGATGATCCCGGTGTGATTAAAATAAAAAGGATGTCATGTAGAGCAGTGTGGGTTTGATCCCACATCCAGCCTGTCCTGTGGGTGATCACACCTCAGCAGGTCAGCTGGGTCACATTCACAAAGCCACTGCAGGGGTGAGGAAGCATCAAGTCACCATCATCATCACGGTGCCATCGCCTCTCCGGAGGAGACGAAGGTGAAGAAAACCGAGGGCAAACTGGAGAGGTGAAAGAAAAGCAGGATTTACAGCCCAGGTTTCACAGTAACACCTTCTGGTTAGAGAAACCGCCGCTTCCCTCTGCTGCTCTTTCACCATTTTCAATTTTTCAAGCTATTATAAAAGTTGCATGCTCACACATCTCTGTGTTGTACTTCGCAGAGGTCGGGGCATCAACAACGGAGTCTGAGATTTATTTAGCTGAGCAGGTCACTCCACATTTACAAAAGTGAGAATAAATTTTTGTCCCCAGGTTCGAAGTAAAAAAAGTTACTTTAGTAGCTTTTTTCCTTTTAAAGCCATTTATATGATTTGGAGATTGACAAATCATATAAATTGAGCTGCATTTATGTTTTAGTTCCTTTCTGTAAAGTTTTTTACAAACTTCCATTTGTGACAAACCATCAACAAATCTGATGTTTTATATATAACGTAAGATGATCATCCAGTATTAAAATCCTAGATGGAAATATGTGACCCTGAATTCTGAACCTGATTAAAGCGCCTTCAGCCTGTCCTGGGATCTGCCCTGGACAGCCGGGCCGTTTCTTCTTACTTCCTGGCCGAAAGCTAAAGGCTCAGATTTATTTGAGGGGGGGATTTAAGAGCACAGCTTGTTTCATTTCCTGCTCTGAGATGCTCCACTTCTGCACCACTTTCTGACTGGGTCAACCTGGGTGTCCAAAGTTTGTCTTGCCTGTGTTTGCGATTCCGATCTCTACCATCAGGGTTGCATCAACAGCGGAGAAAAGATCCTTAACCTTGGCTTCATCTGATAAGAGCATGTTAAACATGCACTCACAGGGAAACTGGGATTATTCTCCATCAGAACCAACAGTGAAGGAATCAAGATTTAATTTAAAAGTCCTGGAAGGAGAAAATTTGTACCTTACTTGTACTAGGACATGTCTCCAACTGCAGCCTTGGAGTCATAAATGATTATTTAGACTCTTTGGCCAAAAAGGTTAAATAATCAACAAAAGTTTTTAAATGTAATAGATCTATTTATTTTTGTTATTAGGCACAGTACACAGTTTCCAAAACTGTGTACAAATATTAACATCTCATAGAAAAAAAAAAATATCCATCAGTCTTTCAAGAAAGGTTCACGGTATTTTTGGCGATATAAATTATGACTAGAAAAATTATGACTCTTTTTCAATAGATCATATATGCAGCTTTAAATATATTTTAGCTGGACTGGGATCAAAAACAGCTCTAATGTCAGAGTTGATATTTCCATATTTCTAAGAAAGTTCATGAACGATCAGATCCTGAAACAATGGAAAGTTGAAAGGCTGGAGTTACACTTTGCTCTAATCTGATCACTGAATACCATAAAAACAATAAATATCTGTTGTGGAGGTCATATATTTATTTAAAATTTAGCTTAAAATTATGTTTTTGAATTGATAATGTTTGTTATTTAGTCGATACATAGTTTTAGATTAAAATGGAACTAATTGTGATTAAGTACAGATCCTGCAATTAACTTGATTAAAAGTGAAATCAAGCCCCACCGGAGTCTCCCACCCCCACAACTTTGAAAATCACCACTTGAAAATATTTAATAGTTAATTAAATTTTCATCAACAGGCCATTCAAAATGCTGTAAATGGTTAATAAATTAACCGCCTTTTGGTTGGCTCCCTCTTGAAATGATAAAAACAATTAAATCTGCCAAGTGGACAAATAAATCCCAGAATTTTTTGCATTTCAAAAGAGTTGGGAATCCGTCCATCTGCTTTCTAATCATTTTCCAGGTCACATAGGGGCAGAGTGGAGCTCTTGGGGTCACGGGGTCACAGCTGGTGTACATCCGGGAAACGTCAAATGGCCAAAACTGAGAAATAGTTTCATACTTGGAGAAAAAATTGGAGATCTTGGACCTAATGGATTCAAGCAGACAAAGAAAATACAAACTCTACACTCAGCTGAGAAGTTAAACGGTTAGAAATCTTCAAGGACTTTGCAGGAGTTGTGAGTGGTTTTATATCCTTCACTGTCTGTCCTGACCTCCCTACTAGTGTCTGTGTCGGAGCTACGTTTTACTTCATAAGATTATCTTTCAGTCAACTGGGAGTTACTGCCGGTTGTAGCTAAATCTTTATTACATCTGTCACAAGATGTTGGTCTTAGAGTTGCTTTTTGGGTGAAATTCCCAACAGGACTTCGTGTCCCTTCACTTCATTCAGGCTTCTGTCTGATCCGGTCAGATATGAGGGCTTGATTGGTGGACTCATGCATCGATGCACGTCCTGATGCCGGTTCCCCTTCCTCCCTGGAGACGCTGTGGATCTGGTTCATATCGACCAGCATGACCGTGGCTCTTCATCCCCAATTATTCAGAAATTTAGCCGTTGGTTCTGGACTTTCCATGTTAAAAAATCTCTGTATTATTTATATATGCTTTAAATGCAGCAGAGGTTTGACTGCAGCCTGTTTTGAATGCTGATCTTCGTTCTAACATGAGAACTGAATGATCCACACTGTGTCTCCCTAATACAAGCATTTATGATGTTTTTCTTCTTTTATTCATCATCTGTCTCGGTTCGGCCTGTTTTTGCAGAACGCATTGTAAAAATACTCATCACATTATTGTAATGTGGTGGTATACAAATGAAATAAAATAATGTTTAAGCACACAACTGTTATCTTAAAGTTCAACTGATGTGAGTCTCCGGTGTTTAAAGGGCCACATAAATAACTACAGCGGGCCGGATTTGGCCCCTTAGCCTTCAGTTTGCTCTCGATTTATTTGGGCAAAAGAGAAAACTACAAGTTATGAAACAGTTCTCACACAAGGTGATTAAAGTCATTACAGTTTCTTACACTCTTTACAGTTGTGGCTGGTGGAAATAGTTTTGTTATCGTGGGGTTTGCAGCAAAGTACATTTCAGTCATTTAAAACAGTTTCCTTGTGGTCACTTTGAAAAACAAGCATAAAAAGTAAAGAAAGTCCAGATTCTATGGATTTAAACTAAAGTGAGAGCTTAACAGCTCATAAAACTGGCAGGAGACATTTTTACTTTTGCAAACGGGAAACAAATTAGTGAAACTTTATTCAGAATTTTCTACAATAAAAAGCTAACTTTAAAAAATGAATAAAAATGTCACGTTACATGAAAATCTCCAACAATAATAAAAACCCATCTGTTTTTGACATTTAGACTGAGTTTAATAAAAATATAATAGGTTTTGTAAAAAACAGTGTTATTAAAGGCAGCAGTTAAGATTCAGTAAAAAAAAACTGATGTTGTTAAACTGGATGAAGAAATGAAACAAATACTTTGATGTTTTGAAGTTTTTCAGTTCAGTTTTAGCTGCTGCTTGTTCTACGTAATGAAAACAGACAAGATGCACTAATCATGTTAGGAAACTGATATTATTTTCTGTTTCAATTACATATTAGAAAAATGTACATATTTAAGACTTAGGACTCGTCTAAAAGGCTCGTCTTTAATTCACTTGAATGATTTGAGTGAAAAGACTTGAGACCTTCTTGTGACCTGCAATGACTTGGTAATACTTCTCTATGTGGATAAAATTTTATCCTTGTCACAGAAAAAATATTTTTATCACTAACAAATAGATGTAACCTAATTTAAATAGAGAGTTGAAAAAATATTCACAGAAGCAGGGAAGCAAATATGATGCAACAGAGAGGGACGTTTTCTTTTTTCCCAGCCTGTATTAATTAAGATGTGGTCCAAAAAGTGCAGAAAAAGGGGCATGATGGTTCAGACCCATGAAATGATGAAATAAATCAAACAGCTTTGATCCTGGTAACAAGCCGTGACTTTTTAACACATCCTCAGGAACAACAGCGAAACGCCTACGTCCCTGGTTTTAATCTCACAATCTGAGAACATTCCTGAGACGTGCATGTGTGCAAACAGAGTGGGAGGCCAGATAGAGACACAAACAAGTAACAAGTGTTCCCGTGTAAAATCCACGGTGAATTAAAGCAGATCAGCCCAAAGGCACAAAGCTTTACGCTCCTCTTCCTCAGCAACACAAAAATATGTTCCATCCATTTTTTCTCTCTCTTAACCTTGAAAAACCATCTTTACTCAAGACAACATCTTCATCACTGCAGCTAATGCACACAATTAGATTAGGAAAGCAGCATAGCTCACATGGTCGACTATAATCTGACCGTAGCAGCCAACTGGTACTCAGTCTGTTGTCATTCTTCATAAAAAGCTCTTGAGATTGGACAAGGATACACTTGAACGAAATAAGCAGGAATAATAAATTTATCCTTCAAAGCTCGTCAGGAGGCTGCAGAAAAACCTCCAGTGGGTTCATCACAGTCCACCGTGGATTTGGTCGGTTTCGGCTTCCTTAATTGTGCTCCTATTTTTTTAAATAAGTCTAAAACAAAAAGGAATCTGTACAACTCACCTGTGCTCAGCTTATTTTTCTACAGATTTTTAGCTTGGAAGCGTTTTTAATTACCAGATGGTCGGTTAAAGTCCAACCTCTGGCTATGAGGTGAACTGAAAAACCACTGCAGACATCAGATTTTCCTACCATTGATTAAATATGTAATGTAAAACACACAAACATGGCTAAAAGAAGCTAATTAAAACATACTAGTGAACACATGTAAAGGGCAAAAACAGCACTGACACAAATTTTATCACACGCCCACATATGACTTAGAGCAGAAAATCAAAAATTCAATTTGTTTTTTATGGTGCTTATGTCAGCAAGCGATTTTAGCCTCTGGATGGAAGAAAAAGAGACGTTACAACTTTGAATTTCTTGGTTTCTTTTTAAGGTTGATGTAACAACAAGTGGGTGTTATCATGCTTTGGTGCCTATGGAAGAAAAGCCTCAAGTCTTGATCAACAAACATTCAAAGAAAAATATATTTGCATGCGTCTGAAGCAACAGGAATTTCAGGATAATTATGTTTACATATGAAAAAGATATTTAAATCTTGAACCAGCTGTTCACCACCACAAACACGATTACTTTGTAAGATTATTACACTGAGATTATGATGCCTTTAAACAATTTGGGAGAGCCCAGATGGTGATGCTACGACTTTATGAGATTGTTATACAATAATGCAAACATGAGGTAAATAGAGGCACAACTGTGATTTTATTTCAACTTCTCAGCTACTGTTTTCCAGGGTAACATCATGGAAAAATAACAAAATAAGAAATAGGCCAAAATATCAGGAACAAAATTTGAGAATATGTCAGTTTGATTTAATCAGCTCAGTACAAACTCAAGACCAGCAGAGATCAGAGTTTCATCACCAGTGAAACGACTCCTGCTGTGAGGCCACTCTGACAGGAAGAAGCCATTAAAGAAGACATGGAAAAAAAAAATGATAGAAAATTTGCAAGCAGAGGTGAACTGAATCTCATATTTTTTATCCAACTTCTACAATAACATTACACCAGGCTATGAGTGTAATTCAGGATATGACTTTAAATCATTGGGGTTGTCAAAGCAGGAGTTTGAGAACCCAATTAAGGGATGGCAGGAGGTTTTCTTTTCTATCTGAAAAAGTCTCCAGCATCCAACACAAAACGTTTCCTAACAACACAAACCATAACTCCTAAATTCATGCAGACAAAAAGATTTAACAGTGAATTTGTGATGCATATTATATCCAGTGTCAGTATAAAGATAAAGTGAAATATGATCTGGATTGATTTTTGTTTTTTCTTTTTAGAAACAGTAGTTCACTAATTAAATATTTTACTAACCTCAGATTTTAGGATGGTCATGTTTAAAGGTGATTTTTTTAAAACATATTTAGTTTAATAAAGGACAGCAGACGGTTTCAGTTCGGGGCCGATATGCTGTAATTACAGCAGAAATGCCTCTGATGCTACCTGGGCTGCCTTTAGTGATTCTCACAAGCAGACACAATCCAGAATATGAGCGATTCGAGAGCAATGATCTTTGATTCAAACAGATCTATTCATGTTGCAGCTGCAGCGGAGAATCATTTAAAAACTCCCAGTTCAACCTGAAGCAGACATTTACCCCAAAACGAGTCCTGGTGGCAAATTCAGCTGCCATCCATTAAACTCTAAAACCAAAACAATGGAAATGACATCAGACCCAAGTTAACCAGTCAGAAAACGAGTGGGAGATCAGCAAAAATACTGATAGCAATGCAACTACATCTGTGATACAGATGTAGTTGCATTGCTATCAGTATTTTTGCAACTACAATGCAACTACATCTGTGATACAGATGTAGTTGCAGTAGCAATGCATTTACATGAAATGTAAACTACATCTTTACATCTCATGTTTATACATAAAATATAAAATAAAAATCAGCACAAAAATACATAAAACCATGCATATGTGCAAAAGATTTAATGAAATCAAACTGATAGAAATGTAAATGTTTATTGTTGCAGTTTTCACTTTCTAAACCCGAAGCAGCCATATTGGTTTGTGAGGTCAGAGTTGGTGAAAATAACCTCAGACTTTATCGGCTGTAGATTTGATGTCAGGGAATTTTTTAGTCTAGAAAATCGGAAATTTCAACTTCTGACTTCCAAGCTGGGAAAAGAACAATATGTTTCCCCACAGCTACTCAAAGAAACAAGACAAGAATTTGACATTAGGATCTCTGAAATAAGTTAAAATAAGACATAGTGAACTGCATATTGCCAGGTGTAGTAAGAATAAAACACTGTTTGCTTTCTTCCTCTATTCAGAATAAAACAACATTTGTGTTGCTTTGCAACAGGCTAATTGCATCCAAACAAGGATTATCTTGGACTCCTTTCTTCTAATCCCTAAACAGCAGCAAAGATGAAATGCTTTTATTAAGAGATAAGTGGACATTTCTCTAGGGCAGATTATACAGACTGTTCAAAACCACAAAGACAAGAAAGAAAAATAACTCAAATTTATATGACTGGAACCATAAGACTAATCCTAATAAAGAGCTTTAGATGCTAATGTCTGGAAGTTCTCCCTAAAATAGTGTTGGGCATTAAAATGCATCTTAAACTTGAAAGTAATGTTTGCAGAAGTTACAACTTTGGATATTAACATAATTCTTACTGCTATTAAGTTATAAAACTTTAATCCAGAATCACGCGCTTATAAGAAAACGACCGATGTTCATGTGTTCATCGTTTCTGACCAACCTGGACTGAAAACATATATAACAAGCAAACTGCAGCTGAGCTTTGTTTCTTCATTCATTATTAAATTGTATTTTAAGCTTGAGTATTTTGGAAAATGAGCGTTCGTCATTTAAAGAACACTAAGTAGAAAAACCAACACACATAAAATATAAAAAATAGAAAAACAGTTCTGCAGTATTTGGTGGATGATTCCAACAGGGAGCGAAATTACAAAAGGGAAACACGACCTGTAAAACTCAAATGAGCCAAGAGTCACAAAATTACATTTAAACTTAAAATGAAGGTTTTTTTTTCAAGCTGCAAGCAGCAGCGATGAATCACAGCAGCCTGCAGCGTTCGTCAAAAAGACCCCTCAGTTCTCACATGCCGAATCTAAAAAAGTATCAGAATCACAGCAGCAACAATAGGAAGCGAATGATTAAAATGGCCATAAAAACATTACGAACATTCAGCTAAAACAGACGGAGGATGATGAAAACGCAGAGGAGAGATCTGGCAGCAGACACAGCGAGGAAGAGGAGAGATTAAAGGATTACACCTTTTCCTGATGTTACTGACGGATCAGAGATGTAAATACAAAAGGTAAGCTGTCCACAAATCAGCCATGATGGTTATTCCACCACTGATGCACTTTTATCTGTTTTTATCTTGCTTTTTTGGGGATTGGAGTGATTTTGTAGCCAGGCGGTTGTGACACTTGTTCATGGCTCACCGCTGAGATGAAAATGTGTCGAAAACAAGAAGGAAGCATCTGGTTTCAGGAGGTTAACATGTTAGAACGTCAGGAAGAAAATAAAAGGGAAAATCTGGCCTTTCACAAAGATACAGGGTAAAAACACAGATCTGTGCAGCATCATTTATCATCTCCACACTGATGGATATGTAAACATCATGGTTCCCTTAGTGGGAACACAGTTTGTATCTACATTTAATAGGTTATTTTAAAATGGACTTGAAGTTTTATCATGGCATTCAGCAATAAAAGTGATTATAAGAACTACTAATAATAATGTAACTTACGCCTCTGACTGTGTGTCACAGCAATTATAGCCCCACAAACACAAATACTGCGTTTGAAAAACATTCTCATTATCAAAACGCTTCTTCTAATTCAGCCACATAAAGAAATGTGATCTGTGTCACTAAACTCCACATGATGACTGTAGTTTTAATTTTAATGGTATTTATTCATGCTTTCATTAAAGTGGATAAAATAGTAAAACGATCAATTCTGACAATAATCTTTTTTTAAAGTGCCACTGATTTTTATTCTTACAAGATCACGATAAGTGATGAATGATGGGATATGTGACACAGTAAATGTCCAGCCTAGATGCTTCATAGACTTGACAGAAATCCTCTTAGTTTCGTCATGTTCTTCATGACAAAAGCAACTGCAGTATGATTCTACAGAAAACATCGTTTGGAAAACATTAGCAGAAGCATCGAAGATAACAAATAGCATATTTCACAGCAGACCAAGCAGAAGCAGACATTATCCTTCTGCTGAGGTTTTCTTTCCATTACATTCTTTCAAAAACTCATTTTCCAGCAGCACAACAGTAAAGTTTGAAGAAACTTGACAAACATATTAGTTTAAAAGTCATCAACTATTTTTCCTCCGCTCATGAAATTCCATAGAATTATACTTCAAAAATCTTGTCTTCGTTTGATACGATCACCGGAGACACTTAAATCTTTAAAGACCTTCCTACAGTCTTAGAACCAGGCCTGTTATCGGATCCAATAATGTTTGAATTAGAACATATTGTGACTGGGGCAAAGTGGAATGATTTGAAATGAAAAAAGGGAGAAGCGAGGGAAAGTAATAAAGCCCTGCATGGCGGCAGAATGCATTATTCCAGCTGCATCGATGGCGGCGGCGGAGCAGGTGTGTCTGCTTCAGGATGAAGCTGCGTGTTTTACGGACCGCAGTGAAACCTCCTGTTTACCCTCAGTTCACCGTAAACCTCTGGACATTTTCCATCAAATGTTCCATTGTTCTGATTATATTCAAGCTTCACAACAAAACTAATCATTCAGAAGAAATAACTGAGTCAACTGGAAAGATTTAATTAAAGATACGCAGTGAGAAACCAGAACTAAGGCAGCTTCTAATGTCACTAATCAGGTTTACGATAACAGCTACAGTTTGATGCTTTTACCTTCATATTTTATACTGTATGAAAAGCATTAAAAGGTATATTTTTATAAAAAACATAAAAACAACATAATTCAATAACTTGAATAATTTTCTGATCTTCATTTTAACCAGAATATTTTTTTTAAAAAACTTGTAATGCTTTTACTCTGAAAAAACAAAAAACAAAACAAAAAAAAAAAAACAATAAGTTATTTTCACATTACCTGAACATTTTTTTATTTTCTCATATCCTCAGACTTTAATGTTGCTTAGTGGGATTTTATGCGATAGATTCACAACCTGGTGATGAGGAGCAAAAACTGTAGATCATATTTGCTTTTTTACAGAATAAAATCATAAATAAAATCTGAAATGTGAAGCTGTAGCAATGCACTCTGATCAGATGAGACCAAAGATTGAACTGCTGTGTCTGGAGAAACACAAACACCGAGCCTGAAAACGGTTTGTCACTGGTTGCCATGGCGATTCCCTCCGTTTCTGGGATTTACACCTCAAATATAAAGTATAATAAGAATTCATGAACCCAGAGTACCAGAACCTTCTGGGACCGTAAATTTATTTTGGTTATTTGGTCTGTAGTGTCACGTTCTGGTCAGTAACTGTAATCGGGGTGAATTAGAGTTCGGGCATCTGCACTGTGGGGGGATTTTATTCTGATCTGTTGCAGATTATTCCACATTTTGAAAACACTGTGTTGTGTAATGCCATCAAAACTACCTCCAGAATATCTCCTCCATTGCATTTAGATACATTTTGTTATTTTTTGTTTTCTATTAAGATTTGTTACACTTCTATCAAACAGAAATTTATTAAACATGTTTACCATTTGACTTTTCTGCTTCTAAACCATTTTCCAACAGACAGCCACGGTCTGACTCCTTCGTTGGAATAATTTCTACCATGAACTGAAATCAGAAAGTGTGTTTAAACCCCTGCAGACAGAAATCAGAGCCTCTTTTCATCTGCAGAGGAGAAAGAGAGAGAAGGAACTGGCGACAAAACCACGAAGGAGAGCAGCTCAGGAATCTTGTCCTTGTTAAGGGGAGAGGAGGAGCATTGGGTAGAATAAAAGGTAACAAGTTCCAGTTTGTGTTTGAAAGAGAGGGAGAAATGAAAGGAGGAATAATGAGGAAGACGGAGAAGGTTGTGTCGTATATCCCACCCAGAGAAGATGCAGATGAAATATACAGAATGCAGGTTGCAATGTAGAGATCATCTCTGAGGTGTGAACCTCAGAGCCTGTTTAAGGTTCCTCGGTTTTGCATAAATTTCTCTGAAACCTGCTTGAAGAGCTTCAGGAGGGTTTTATGTGAAACTGTTGATCATTCACAGAACACCGATGTGTCGTTTCTGCACCATATCTAAAGACTTCTCAACATTTCTGAGAATGTAACGTGTCTTTAGAATAAAACAGAAAGCTGTTCACAGAGGCCCATAAATAAAGACCCAACTTTTACACACAGTTGTAATATATAGGCAGATTGTGCAGCTTTCATCTACTAGATAATAATGCCAGTTGTACATCAGTTCCTACCCTGGAGACCTTTGAGTAAAGTATCTGCTGCCATATTTGTGTCTCCCATCAGTGATGTTCTTTTTCTTGTCACACCAGGCTCTCCACCATCTGCCGCTTCAGACACCGAGGGAGAACAAGTGAAAGCTACTGGCTAAAACCAGAAAGTGATCTGAAAATCAAACATGTGCTTTTAAAGAAACTTTATCTTCACTGTGTAAAAGAAGAAAAAAACTGTTGTGAAAAATGAACTCATCAGTAGCGGTCCCTGTTAGAGCCACTGGTGGGTCTGTTCCTAACCACAGGCACAAAACCCAGATACATTTATAAGTCAAACTTTCAGGTTCAGAGGTGAAAACTTTCCACATTGTTCTGAAATGCGTGGTTTATCTCAGAAACGAGCTCGGACCGGTACTTCCTGTTTATTACAGCCAAAAGTAGCGGAACTACGGTAGCCTGGTTGCTTTGTCCAATAGAGTATTAATATCACTAACAACATTTTAAAAATAATAATAAAAATTATGGGAATAAAGTTGGAATAATACGGGAATAAAGTCATATTACGACTTCATCCATTTATTCAAATTTATGCTTGTATGACTTCAGAATATAACTTTATTTTGATATTATTTATATTTTACAATAGTAAAATATAGTTCCACTCTATAAAATGTGAATTTTTAATTCACATTTTTCCACTTTTTTCTTTGATGAAGATGACATTTCTTTGCAAAGTTTTGTGTCTTTGTATGTTTCAACAACTTTATTTTCTTCTCTTTTTAATGTTGGCTTTAAATAAGCTTTTGATAAATAATATTTGTAGAATTGCAAAAATTACATCTAATTTCCCTTTTTAGCATCTGCTATAAGCCACTGCTGCCCAGTAATTATCATGATAGTTTTTGGTAATTACACATAATTACAACAATACATGAGTTTAATTCTACATGGGGTTATTTGGCGTAACTCCTGGACTCATTGTAGTTTGTGTGGGGGGTTAAAGTTTGGCTGCAGAAACAGAAAGTTTGGTCTGTGCTGATTGGAAGAGTAAATGTGTTTTACTGCAGACCCTCAGAAACACCCTGAAGGGAAAAGGAGAAGGATTGTTTTCCCCGGAGAAGATAAGAAAAAGTGAGTGAGTGGAGAGGAGAGCAGAGCAGAGCAGAGCAGAGCAGAGCAGAGCAGAGCAGCAGGTGTTTGTGGAGATAAATTTTAGATGAGTGTTAGTCAACTTCTCCGACAGGAGGAAGAGCCGGTCTCAGGTTGGACCAAAGCGATGGACATACAGATACTGTACAGGAATATCTGGACTTCTGATACCGTGGCTGCAAAACTGATGGAAGAAACTAGAAGCTACAGAAAGAAATGACTTTAATCAAGTCAGACCATATGACCACACGCCTCCAAGTATGTAAAAGAAGATCTTAATGAGATCTTTCATGTTAGCCTGCAGCATTTCACAAGAACATTTCTGCCATTTTTCTCCAATTACGCTCTAAATGTGAGTTTTAAATGAAGTTTATGTGTAAAATTCATCCAAGGAAATAAAATATAAACTTCAAAAGGCTAAAATGTGAATCCAGAAACAAAAAACACTTCTGGATTTTTAGAAAAATACTGACTAAAAAAAGAGAAAAATAGCAATGATTATAAAATAAGCTAAAACTAACAATGCTTTAAATGTCATGTGATCTATATTTAGAAACATTTATTGTAGGTGCGAAGTGGCAGAAGAATAACATCCATCAACCTGCACTGGTGTGTGTGAAGCGTCCAACTCAACCTGTACTGGTGTGTGTGTGTGAAGCATCCAGCTCAACCTGGTGTGTGTGAAGCATCCAGCTCAACCTGGTGTGTGTGAAGCATCCAGCTCAACCTGGTGTGTGTGAAGCATCCAGCTCAACCTGGTGTGTGTGAAGCATCCATCTCTCTGTGAGCAGCTGAACGCAGCATGAACACAGCTGGAGGTTGTGACCATGGGGGTTCGTTTTTATTCCATTATCAACAGTCTGCTTGTTTGAGGGATTTGACTTTTTAATTTCAGATGTGGATCCGGTAGAAGTGGAAGCCTGAAGGTGGATGAGTTCAAACTCTTGGGTTCAGCCAACCAAAGCAACAGGCACAACACAAGATAGATGAAGAGTCAGAGCAGATGGAGACGAGAAATCTCAGCTCTGCCAGGGAGGAAAAGAGGAAGAGGAGGAAGGAAGGTACAGACCTGCTCCGGTGTGACGCCCCCTAGAGGGAGCGGCTGAGATGAGACGAAGGTTAAAACCCCAGTGGAATCTGGTTATGAAGGAGTTTGCTTTTATTCAAAGCTTTTGAACATTTCCATGCAGAAACAAAAAGTGTCAACATGTTCCTGGCAGACAGTCTGTATGATGCAGAGTCATCTTCAGATGATGAAGCTGCAGATCGCTTTTGTTAAGACATAACTTTACCTGACACGGAACCTGCTGGGTGAAACAGATTTCCTGTTTTACACTTTGGAAGTTCAGAATAACGGCTCTAAAAATACTCATTTTCATAGGAAATGTTGAAAACTGGTTTAGCATAACTCCATAAATTCACTTCACTTACTCATCAGTGTGATGTGGCAGCATGCGTTTCTTAAAAAAGATGGAACAAAGAGTCAGAGGTAAAGGTGACCCATCATACTTCCTATACAAAACAAGTTCATTGCATTTCTCACAAAATCCTTCTTAGATAATGAGTCGTATCGGTTCTGCCTATTTAAGCTGTTTTAGGGCGACTTGTCACTTTAAATCCAAATAAGCTGCTTTAGGTCACGCCTCCTAACTCAACGTTTGCACACATAAATATGGCTGCAAACAGATGTCCAATTATAAAACTGTACATCTTTGAAAAGCAGAAGTGGAGCCTCCTGCACAACCAATGATAATGCAGCAAGTGGTTTTTGTTTGGTAAGTCAACAACCAAATACTTGACTTTTTCAGTAGCCATTTTAAAGCGGTAACACCAGCTAACCTTAGGTTGCTAGGTAATGGGGTAGTAAATACTCATGTGCGACATAACATTTGGAAAGGCTTTTGAAATGATTCATTTCCCAAACACTAAAACACATTAACTTATTCCCATTATTGTATTTAGAAGCAACTGAAACACAAATGGAAATATAAAAACATGCAACGTGTGAATATTGCATATTACGTCCCCCTTAACTAGAGCTGTGTCAACAGAGGGCGACATCCAGACCCCTGGCAATGCTGATCGTGTTACTGAAGTGAAAACTTTAGGATTAAAAAAGTTCCACTCTTTAAGAAAAGCTGCTTCTTTGTCAAAGCAGGGGTCCTCAGCCTTTTTCTGCAGGCAGAGTTTGTCTGCCCCCCCACAGAGAGCTGGGAACTTGGTATCGCCGAGCCGCGGCCGTCCTTCTGAGGAACTGCTGAGCCCCTGCAGCCTGTCTGCAGGTTCAGTTCTGCTCTGAATGCTCCTCACTAACAACCTCAGGTGAGAGGAAAACATTAAACCCAGTTCTTATCCCCAGCTGAAGCAAAAAGAAAAAGAAAAGGGAGTTTGGAGTGAGCGTGTGCACAGTTTGCTTTGTTCTGCAGTTCAGCTGACATGTTTTAATCATTTTTAAACGATTTTGCCAGATTTTTATTAAAATATAATTAATACAACATTAGTTTTGGGGTTTTTTGGAATCTCATGAACATAAGTGACCAATACCAATTTGTCTAATGTTATTCCAATTGCAAATGATTTGGTAGGTTTTTCATTTCATACAGTTTTACATTGACTTCTTCAGTGCTGTTTGTGAATCTTTGTCCAATGAAAATGATTGTGGTTTCTAAGATGTTGCATCTGAAACAAGCTCCAGAGGTTTTGGCTCCTCCGACTGCAGGATATCAGAAAACCATGAAATCTTCATATTACAGCTGAATATCACTTTGACGATCCAGTTTGCAACCAACCAACATTTCCCTCCCTTTAAGACTTCCTGGAAAAGTTTAAAAGTGAATAATTTATGAGTAGCAAATGTTTGAATATCAGTTAACTCTCTTGATAATAAAAAAAATAAATTATTTCTTTAAGTAAGAGAATAAAGAGGCAATAAGAAAACGAGGGCATCTATTTCCTCACACTGACCACTCAGAAATAATGTGATAAAATATAAAATGGTAACAGTTATGTTTAATGTCGATCATCATTTCTCCCCCTCCTTCATTTCCCTTTGCTTTATTTCTCTCATTCTCCTGACAGCAGAAAGCAGAATAAAGGAGGAACCAGGAGAGAATGAAACAGCTGGTGCTGATATGAAAAGTGCAATTGGAAAAAATTGGATTTGGGAAGAGAGGATGAGTTTAAACCTCCAGACAGCAATAAATGGCTGCAGCCACTAAACTAGTGGTGCATTTATTAATCCAAAACGATTTCAATTATCTTTTAGAGCTCGCTTTTGACCAGCAGGAGAGAGACAAAAATGGCTGGAGGGGCTTTTACTCTGGGAGCAGCTTCATCTTCTGACACATGCTGCATGACAAAGAGAAGTAATTGAATAATTTCTAATTAGCAAACTGTCCATTATCTTGTATTAAAGGTTATTTCTGCAACACTGAATGTCTTTGGTAATACAATTATATGACTCTGAAAAAAAATATATATATAGTTGTCGCCTGACAGATTTCTCATGTTTTCGTTTTTATGTCAGATTTTAATTACTTATAATACCAAAGAATGGGAAAGGAAGAACTGGAAGAAAGCTTCCAAAACCAACCTGACTGAGTAAAAACAGATCCTTGTTATGAAATTGTGGGTTAACTGTGATTGGCCGTCGCTTTTGGACAGTTTTCATTCACATGATTACTGTCTGAGCAGCAGGATCTGGAAAACTGCTGTCATTTATGGAACCAACTAAAAAAATCCTGAAAGAAAACGGACTGGATTAGTCAGATTATGCAGATTAATGCCTCCAGCTTTGAATGGCTGGAAGAATCAAGCTTTTGGGTGGCCTAGTCAAAGTTTTATTGATGATAAAGGCGGAAAAACTAATTACATTTAAGAAGCAAACCAATTTAAAGTAACTTAAAAACAGATTTTTCATTTAGTAAGTTTATGTTTGTCTGATCTGAAGATTAGTTTCGTTTTCCACTCTGCTTTGAAACCCGTCGGTATAAGTTATCACCACTGTCACATATTTCCATCTATATAAGCTCCTTTATAAAATGTGAAAATGACTTAATGTAAATTTTTAACATGTTTCCACATTTTCACAGCAATTTAACATTTTTTCTTCAATATGATGAGAATCAGACAAAAAACACATTCGCATCTCAGGCAAACTGATAATTGTTAAAAAAAAACTGTTTTCATCAATACATGCACGTTTTGATGCAATAAAACATTTTTTAAATGCATATTAACTTAATTAAGATTCATTGTTTACTTTGCATCTCAGTCTCATTCTGAAGAATAAAAATGCATCTTCTACAGTCAACAGAATGAATTCGACTCTCCTTCGGTTGAACTGCAAATAAAACCAGCAGATTCTCCTCTGCTAACTTTGCTGCAAACTCAATCTGCTGATTACTAAACCGTCTGCCTCCAGAAATATCCTCTCTGCAGATTTAAAGTGGGATAATTTGTTTTGCCGGAAGGTTTTACACATAAACCACTTTTACCCAAAGTGGCTTACAATGACTACGACACTGAAGTAGCTTCAATCACAACACTACAAGTCATAAATGGAGAGGGAAAAAATCTACATGAATAATGATTCTTACTTTTAAAAGGCTCCTCTTTCATATGTATGTGCAGCGTAAAGTGGACGGCAATAAGCTTTGGAGATATTTGGATGAAGAATAAGAAGCTCTGATGGCGTTCAGTATTCCAGCACCAATCTGTGCTTCTGTGCTGAGCAGCTTAATATTTTCCAGTTTGCAGGACGGAGTTTCATCCCCTGATAACAACCACAGCCACAGACTCTGATTAGGTTTCCACTGGATTCACACTGGAAAATAAGGACAATTATTCTTTGTTAGACTAAAGCTTATAAGTATTTACAAATGTCAAACATCTGTTGTTATGAAGCAGTTTTTTGTACAACCAGCACATGCAAACCATTGCATCACCTCCATTGCATCAGATTTTCAGTAACTGATTAAAAATGTCGTGATTCGGGGCTCAGTGTCTAAACCTGCAGCATCACTGACAGGCTGGATCAGGGAAGCAGCCGGATAACGAGCTCAGGTTCGTCAAACTGGAGGTGGGAGATGAACTTTGGCTAACAAGCGCTGGTCAGGCTCCGTATGTAATGTTCTACTAACCGCTGAAATCGAGTTTGACGGTTCTTCTCCGAACAGCAACAGCTAAACACCAAACTATCCACGTCTCTGTCAGAGAACATTTTGACGACTTTAGCAACATGTTTTTGATATTGATATTTTGGGGAGGCACATTCAGAGTTCTGACTTAAATCCAATACAGAATCTGAAGGAGGAGGGGAAAAGAAAGTGATGGTGAAGAAGCTCTCTGGTTTTATCACAGATAGAGAGTTGAAATTCAGATGGAGACGTGCAAAAAACTGGTCAGAAATTATAAGGAGGGTTTTATTTCCTGTACTTAAAATTGGAACAAAGTTAAATGAATTTTTAAATTACATTATTAAGAAAAAATGTAATTTAAAATGGATAGATTGTAGTTAGCAAACTACCTATCTGGATAGACAAAATTACACAAATAACTTAAGAACCAACTATCTGCTGATCCTAAAGCATTAATTGACTAAAGTAAAGAAATGATTCTGATCAACTTTTGCAAACATCATTAACTTTGTAGCAAAACCAGAAAATTCACATAGCAGATAATCTATGGAGACGGAAAGAATGAGATCGCACCAACCAGCTTAAAAACAAACCTTATCACACTCTGTCACCACTAAGCTAACAACATTAAAATGTTCAAGGAAAACTAAATCACTTTTTTAAAGCTGCATTTTGATTTATGCACCAAACATTAGTTTTAACAGCCAGAAATAAAGACAAATATAATATAGACAAACATATGAAATGTCAATATTACACAAACATAATAGATGTTTGTTTGAACTGAAAGATAAACAATGTCAAGATCCAATCAGAATCTTTTCTAAGTTAGACTAAAGTAATATATGCCTTATATTTCATTCATATGTAGTAATAATATTGTAATCTGTCTTATTAAATAAAGATATTTCCTTCCAAGTTTTCCATTTAAATTGTGTCATACAGATAAGTGGACAGTGTCTGGTCTGCACGTGATGACTGATATCAAACTGTCATACAGCAACAAACTTCAGTCAGAGGCCTCTACAGACGAGATGCTGGACTGACTGCTACTGGAGATCCTTCCTCCCAACAGCTTCAACATTAACAACAACTCTTTGAAGATACTTAGACAATATGAGCTAAGTATTGGGATTAGCTCAGTATTTGGGATATTTATAAGGGATGTTTTATTTCCCTTTGGGATAAATAAAATATCTTTGAATTTAATTTAATTTTTGTACTTTTCCACATTTAGTGAAATTTTCAGCTTAACATAATATACTTAAAGAAGAGGACAGGAGACCTGCCTTCAAGTCAAACTAGCAGCCTATAAAAACTGTTGGTTAGTTAAATAAAGCACACAAAACCCATAAACTCCAACAATTTTCTAGCTCATAATAAACAGTTCTAATGTGACGTAAAAAGAAAAACACAAAAACAGAAAAATCCTAACCTGCAGCGAGAAAAACTTCCAGCAGGTGTCACCGACCTGTTGATTGCAATCAAACACTGATTGCTCTGAAAATCCAAACACACCCAGAAACATTTAAAAACAGCTGAATAAGTAATTCTGTTGATTTTCGCTGATTAAAATTAAAGGATTGTTCTGCGCTTTGCTCCGACCATAAAGGTAGAAAACGTTTGAGAAAAAATAAATGCATCACCTCAGAAACCTGCACTTACACACACATTTATGGTATATGCTCTGCTCTCGGACAAAAAGTGATGTTCTCATTCAGCCGTGAAAAACACAGCCGCAATCCGTTTCACTTTTCCCAGCAGGAAAAACAGCACGACCACCGAATATCTGACCGATCATCAGCAATGACCTGAACTTCTCTGCTGCAGTGCAGCGTCAGACAAGAAGCACGAGCTAAGAGAGCTGCAAAATCTGTCACCCAGAAGAGAGCTCTGTCTACTCCTTATCTGGGGTTGGAAGAAATTAATGTCAGGCAGCACTTAAAGAGTTTCAGCTCAGTGAGAGACATTCGTCATTTCACCAAACTGCTGACCGAAAAACTGGTAATTTTGGGTTTAGAAGGGCAGCACTAAAGCATTTTCAAAAGCAAAGTAAAGAGTAAAAAAATATCAGAAACAAGATAGAAAATGTCGATAAACTACAACTTGAGCTTTGGGAAAAGGTTGCATGTACTCATTAATTAACTGTGATGTTAAAGGAGAAAAGGCTTATTTTCTGCAGTATTTAAGTTCTGAACTTATTTAAAGTCTCATTCCACATATTTCTCTGATCTTGACAGGGATGGTTTCTTTGATTGTGAACAACACTTAACAATACTTTAGATGATTTCTGTCAAGCCTGTTATAATGACAAATTTCAATAGATGATAAATTGTTCATTAAATGATTGCAATAAATGATCATGTTACTGTTTTGAGACCATTTACCAAGTAATGTAATGGTAATGCTACAATAATGCTACAAAAAAGCAAGAACACGTTATCAAAGATCATTAGACCTTTAAGTTCTAATGAACATTTAACACTGAAACTGGAAGACATTTTAAATATCCAAAATAAATAAACCAAAACAACAAATAAATTATAACATAAAGTATCTGTAAACAAAACTGTCCTTCAAAAAAAGGTTTAGTTGAGACCAAACCAAGTATTTTATTATCCAAGTTTTGGTAGAAACAGAAAAACAAATGGAAATTATTGAGTTTGTTTTAATTTATCATGAGATTATTTGATTTATTGCTTATTTTGACAGGCATACTTGTGTCAGTAACCATTTTAATGTATAAAGTTATAATGCTAAGCAGTTTTTTCTTTCAAATTGACGAAAATTACCAACTAGGTCAAACTGATCCCAGACTTTACATCTGGAACTTGACAATCTTTAGTCTCTCATTTGAATTAAAGCAAATCTATAATTAGACTTGCATCAAAACATACCAAGAAGCTTTTATTACATCTAAAATCCAACATTATGTCAGAGCTGAAAGAATGCAGAAATCTTCTTGGCATGAATGCAGATCCTCTCAAATCGCCGCGGATGTCGGCGAACACAGGACAGAACGCTGAGGTCATGAAGGGAGGAGGAAATAAAGCCAAGCAGATGAATCTTTTAAAACTGCAGGCACTGGCAAAATGAACAAATTAGGTCTTCATCGGCTTTTTTCTGGAGTCAAACGTTAAGGTCAATTAGTGCGGATGAAAGTGTGTCTCTCCAGCTGCCTTGATTGTATTGGCTGATGCTGGGCCATGTACAGGATCCTGTGAATGGTTTAACTATCTGCCACTCTGGAAAGGATACAAAAGGATGTTTAGATCCAGTTCATTAAAGAAACGCCTTAGGAATCAGGAGTGAATTAAAATTTAATTGTTTCAGTTAGAAAGAACCAACTTAATGAAGACATTAGAGCGTGATGGATGGAAGGACTTCAGGGCAAACCTTCTGGCTTCTGCTTTTTTAACAGTTCAGGAAGTAGAATTTGCCGAAATGAAATAAAATGCAAATGATTATTTTCTATTAAAATCAGCTTGAAGACACAGAAGCTCAGAAGGAGCTTTGTGCCTGTCGGTTAAACTCCTTACTGCTGTTTTTGTTTTGTGCCTGTTGTGTCAGCAGGCATGGCTTCCAGCACCAAACACAGGGGGAGGCAGGCGACCTCTTCCTCCATCACCACCAGCCAAGTCCGACTCAAAGAGAGAAACGCTGCACCGAAAAGCACTCAGCGCTCTCACACTCTCAATGTTGAAGAAAATAAGATATTGAAATCACGACCCCAAAGAAAACCTTAATGATGTTTCAGGTTTTCTTTACTTCAGCTGCACTAATGAGGTCAAAAGTCACTCAAATTTGCTGGGCTGCAAATAAACTGCATCTGTTAGAACACGTTTTACTGAAATGTTGGGAATTGTGATTAAATCAGGAAGTAAAAACTCAACCTATCAGAAGGTAGGTGCAGACATGAACAGAGCTGGTACAAATAGTTTTGAACACGAAGATTTCTTGATATTTATCATTTTTTGCAAGCTTCAAATTATTGTCTTTAACAAAATTGTTTAACAATATTATTTTTACCTATTCAGAGTTTATTAATACATCTCATAATAATAGATCAAATTCTTCCAGTAAGAAAATGGGAGATGAAAAACAGAATGCTGTCCAAGTAAGGCAGGTAAGTGTTGACCCTGTACATCTTTGAAAAGCAGAAGTAGAGCCTTATGCACAACCAATAAGAAGTGGATTCTGGATGGTAAATCAAACACTTTTCCAGCAGCCATTGTACGGCCCATACAGCAGTAAAACCAGCTGACCCAAACTTGTCAGAGCTCAGCTTGGGTTGCCAGGTTACGGGTGGACAACGCCCACGTTGCTAGGTGAGGATTTACACTCTGGAGGTTTATGAAATGGCTAATTTTTTAGACACCAAAAAACATAAACTTTTGGCCAAAAACTGTTCAGGGTTTTTTTTTAGTGCTTGGTTGTTTTTAGAAGCACTAGAAACCCAAATGGAAGAACAAAAACGTGCAAATTGGGAATTTTGCATAGTACTTCCCCTTTAAATAAAGTCTGCCAGGAAACGACCAACGATCCTGCTGAATAAAAGCTTCCAGAAGGATAAGGAGCCAAAGCATATGGCCAAGTAAACCCAGAGCTGGTTTAATAGACACAAAGCAGACAGTCTTCCATGGCGTCTCAAACCTCTGGCCTGAATCCTGTAGAAACCCCTCAGGATGAGCGAAAGAGAAGACTGGACAGAGAGATTTTACAAAGAATGGTCACAGAGCCCCTCTGTGTCCTCCAGTCTTGTGAAATGTTGGTGGAGAAGACTAACTGCTGTCCTACTTGCAATTCAAGGCAGGGAAACTATTAAGGGAATTGGTTCCAATACGTGTGGAGGGTATCTGCTAATAGTTTGGGTTCAGCGAAGCTTTATAAATTATTGCAGAATCAATAGCATCTAAACAAACTGCCAGACGTCTGTGAAACAGCAAAGATCACCTTTTCTTAACTGAAGCATAAAATACACTGCGGATATTTTTTTTTATTTAATATGCAGCTCATAAAAATAACCTGAGGACAAAAACTCTCCAGCATTACAGAAACTGTTGTTCCAATTTAACTCTGATCAAATTAGCAGAAGACGGAAAGCTTTAATATCCAAGGTGGTTCTGATGACTCTAACGCTTTTGGTTCTAGCTGAATATCTACAACTTGAACACTTTTAAAACTTTGTTTCCCTTCTAGTGTGGATTTCACTTAGTTTTCCCTTTCAGGTCAAACAAATCCCCCAGACAGACCAAAAACAAACTCAGCACAACACCTGCTGCACACAGGCACCAGCGCTACTTCAGATCACTGCTAATGGCTTCCTGAGCTGAGGGAGCACATCTTTACAACCTCTGTTTTTATTTCACCCTCCGTCTCTTAGGGAGCTGCAGACGCCCTGCAACAGAGGAGAATCTCCATTTTCTCGCTCAGCTGTCTGAATAAAAATGTGTTAAAGCAGGAAATATAAAAAAGATAAGAGGTTGAACCATTGATCTGTTGTATCTTTGGCTGATTGTGGTGGCAGCAAAAGCTTTACGAGAAAATACGAAAAAATGAGTAAAAAGATTTCATTTAGTATGGATGAAAAATTACAGGCGGCTTCAGTCAGACAAGATAAACACACTAAAAAACATAAAATCTTACCAAGTATTAATGTCTAGTTTCTAATGAAAATATCTTGAAAGAAGACAAATCTAATTTACAAGTAGGTTTTCAGCAAGACATACGCGTTTGTTTTACGTCAATAATTACTTAATATTCATAAAAAAGTATTAGTTGTACTGGCAGATAATTTCACTTTAACATAGGAAACAAGAATGTGTTATGAATTAAATAATCTGCCAGTGGAACAAGAATGTTTTCATCAATATTGAGGACATATTTACTTAAAACAAACGTTTAAACGTTATTATTTTAAAGTTAGTTTTGGCTTAAGTGCTAAAATATTTGAACTAGAAAATGAACCAAGATTACTAAGATTTTGTGTTTATGAACCAAAAACCAGGTATGCTTTAAAAGAGAATTCATTTACATAAAATAAAACTGCTTTGGTTACTGGTATCAAAATATATAAAAGTTTTAAATAGTAACTTAATAAAAGTACAGTGATGTCCCTTTCATCCCTTTCAAAGTCATCTAGCTGAAAGAAGGCTCTTATCTTCCTACATAAATAAAAATATCTACTTTGATGCTAATGTTTTGCTATAGAGCAGAATGGAATAAAAAAGCTTTTTTACCTTCTTTACAAGAAGGCCTTGAGAATGACCACACCATGGGATAATGCCCTGTGTAAGACCACTGAGGTCACAGCATCTATTGTTTGTGAGCATAAAGTTTCTCAGGTAAGAAAATGCTTTCCTTATCCTTATTGTATGTATAAAAGACCTTCTGATGTTGGCGAATTGCACTGAATCGATAACCAATCTCCGAAAAGGTTTCAACTACACATTCACCAGTCATTACTACCTTCAGGTATGACTTGGTCCTCTATTAACCCTTTAACAACATGCTTACCAGCAGAAACTCATCTAATCGCTGGTGGCTAGTCTGAAGGAGCTGAATGGGGAATATGTGAGGCAGAAGCTGCAGCTCCAAGGAGGAGCTGCGCCTGGAAGGCGAGGCTTGGTCCATCCAGGTGTTTAGCACAGCTCAATGGTTGCCATGGAGATTAAAAGATTTCTAAAACATGCATGAAAGAATAAAGGCAACATTCTTGGTATGTTTTTGATCAGGGTATAACTTTATAACATGATGTAAAGCTCAAAACAATTGATTTTACATAATACTGGCCCTTTATCTAAATTGGATAGAGAGAAAAATAATTATGAATATGCAGATATTACAGAAAATTATGAAAACACAACTCAGAAGATTGAAAGTGGAAAAACAGTAAAAGCTTTCCAAGAAACTGGAAGCAGTTCCCTGAAGCTCAGCTTTAACGGCATTTACAACAAAAGTTGTTCTTGATAGCTAGCAGGGCTCTTCTTCCAGCCTCTCTCTCTCCTTCCCTTCCCATCAGAGCAAAGCAGAGATAATGTACAGCACTTTTATGCCTTCTGCTGAATTAAACATGCAAGGACTAGCCTGTGCTGGGCGCTAGAGCTGAAGCAAAGAGAGAGGGAATTTTAAAACGCCTTTCTACGCACCACCCCTTCAGAAAAGTCTCCAGAGAACTGCTGAACATTCTTTACAATTAAAAAGATCTGTCGCAGATAGGCTGAGCTGAGGGAAGCTGAACAGGACAGCCCTGTTTTCACTAATTGGTCTGGTTGAAAAGGACTGTCAGTTGTTGTTGGGCAGAAGCAGCCAATCGCCTAGTGGAGGGTCGGAATACCGTTCAGAAATACTCCTGAGACTTTCCTTCCACCTCCAGCCTTGGTTGTTAGAGCTGTAAATCCCATCCTGAAAAATATCTCGCTCCTTTTCACATTTCTGTCATGTCTGTGCTGCAGCAACAGATCGGACTTCACAAGTTACAAATCTGGCCGTCTCTAACTCCTGGATCCGAGGCAGATAACTTAGTTTTTTCCAGACGCACTCGGTCTCAGGTGGGTTAAACACAAAAAAAGCTAACTGCTGCTGTCTTCTCTTGCTCTCTGCGGGGGAAATGGTTTCAGTTTCTGCCCAGCTTCTGCTCTTTTTCAGACTCCATGTCTCTAATCTGAGAAGAGAAAGTCTCCTTTTCTCTCCCGGCCTGTTTGGTATTCCCCAGATGGAGCGCAGAACTACCACCCTCCCTCCCTTCTGGCCCCTTTTCCTTTCTGACAGAGCCAACTGACCTGTTACTGAGCGCTCTGCATGCAGTGGGGGCCAACACTCACAGAGGCAAGGACAAGACTCTACAGGGGTGAGGCTCATAAGAGGAGCCTCCAGCGGCACATGCGACACAAGTCGCCACGGCGAGCTAAAGATCAGAGAGCGAGACGTGTAATTATCACGTCCCGCTTTCAGCTGACCGCAGGAACAGCAAGGGAAGAAAAAAAATCAATACAAGCGAATCATGGAGGTGTGAAAAAAAAGATCAAACATGTTCTAATATATTCAAAAGGTATTTTATATTCTGTTACTGGATTCTTAGCTGATATGTTCCTTTAAAGGGGCAGCACTATGTATTTTCCAGGCACATGGTGCCGTTTTATAACACAAATATCTGTTACCTTCAGTTGTTATAAAAAATGCTACATATATCAAATATAACTTAAAAGAAACTTTGTAAATTAACACCTTGAAATTGGGCCTTTGTCTCTTTAAAAGCTCCTGCTCTATTTATCGTTTAACAAAGTTTTTCCAGCGTTGCATTGAGAAGTAGCTCCTATAACGAGCTCAGCAGTTCAACCAGGTGTTTGCTAATTGCTGCTGGCTAGTCTGAAGGAGCTGAGTGTGGGAAGTGAGAGGAGCCCTGAGAAGGAACTTGAAGGTGGAG
Source organism: Micropoecilia bifurca (assembly GCA_903067075.1). NCBI lineage: Eukaryota > Metazoa > Chordata > Actinopteri > Cyprinodontiformes > Poeciliidae > Micropoecilia > Micropoecilia bifurca. The sequence continues at coordinate 39,223 of CAEGAF010132830.1, forward strand.
CAACGTCCAACCAGGTGTTTTGCAGACCTGGATGGTTGGAGTGAAGGATTTATCAAACATGGATGGAAAAGTCAAAGCAACACTCCAGGTGTTTTTGATGAGAGAATAATATTATAGCATGATATAAAACTAAAAAATATAGCTTTATGTAATACTGCTCTTTAATTTGTACCTCAAGAAGTCAAATAAAGCACATTAGTGTCAGAACAATAATGTCACTTTAGAAAATTGTTCACATCTTTTTAGTTTTGACCTGTTGTTGTCAAGGCAACAGCCGGAAAACCAGGACATTTTTCCTGTCAGCAACACCTTTTAGTTTGTTTTGGTAAATCCTAAATCGGGACACAAAAGGTATGATTTCCCTCCAGTCATCATCATTCCATCCTCATCAGACCTGGATCATCTAATATAAACTAACTTATCCGCTTCCTGCCATTCGAAGGTTACACATTTCAGATGCTTAATCTAGAATCGTATTTTTTGGGTTATGACCCACTTCTCAGGATTTTACATGAAAATACAGCAGATGGACTAGTAAACCATGAATTCCCTTCTGCACAATCATGCACTGAAGGAAAAGCCTGACCCCGACACCAAATGGTACCGAAACAGGAAGAATACATGACCAGCTCAGGAAAAATATCATCGTAAACTAAGTTATTAAAATAATATTTCAGAAAATACTTAGATTCATCCTAAACATTAGAGTCAACTGAATATCTAAAATCAACTAACTTTGTAAATATCGAAATTTGCTGAAACAAACCTTTACATATTTGTACATGTAAAGGAAAGGCCTGCATGATAAACATGCAGATTGCGTTTTACAGTGCTACTTTAAACAAATGCGTCAAACTGCAGTACAGCATGCAGTGTGTTACATAATGAGCATCCAGGTGTGATGGTGGATTTAACTGTAGCTGCTGTGACAAAGCAAGTGTACAGTTTTTGTGTAGAGTCTGCAGAACCAGAAATAGGTCCCTGTGGCAGGTCTGTTGAAGAAGCTAAACACAGCAAATCAGAGCAGGTGCAGCAAGGAGGAACGTTAAGGCAGTTTGGTATTTATGGACTGATAACACAGAGCAGCGTAATTAATTACCAGATTCTCTGCAGAGTCTTTTTGAAATGCTTTTCTTTTATTGAAACTGGGTTGTGCTGAAACAAAAAGTTGTGACCGATGAAGATTTTTCTCGCTGAGGATGCATCCACACTACAAGACTCTGGGAATAATTAGGCACCAAATTTACATTCCCAGTTTAATGTTACCTTTATAAATACCTGGAGAAACAAAACACTGAGACCAGAAGCTGGATATAGTCACATATACCCCTAACAAAAATATCTCAATTTAAATATAATACAGCACTGTAAACAAAACATAAATAACTGGCTCTCTCAATTTATACTCAGACAGATATCATATAGTTGCTGGAAAAAAGTGATTCTTGGAGCATGGATGCATCCAACAGAGTCCTAAATAAAACCCCACATCCCATTTTTTTCTGTAGGGAAACAATAAACACAATATGTGTAAGAACTGCAGTTACACGTTGGCTGCCTGCAAGTTATTTCAACAGAATTGGCAGCTTGTGCAGACAAATGATGCGGCTGTACGCAGAGTCTCCACTGAAATATTTAGTAAGAAAGCAGATACAACTGTCTCATTTACAGAACAACAGATTGCACAGTATGTCCAACATCAATCAGCAACAAGGGAGCTGCTCAGCGGTGGAAGAGCTGAACCAGCTTTCCTGTAGAACAAATAAAAATCAATATAAAATCCAAACATTTCAGCTCTTGATTTAATGGCAAAACTGCATATTTCCAAGCCACACGACAGTAGTTACAGTTCATGTTGAGGAATAACAGCTATAATGTGTTGACAATGCTTTTTTCTTTCACAGTACACTGGATCATGAGAATATAAAAAGGGAGAGATCAAAACATTCATTAGAAATTCCCTTTTTTATGTTATTCTTTATGTTGAAACTGATGAAACAAATGAAAAACCGTTTTAAGTGCAGAGCTTCTACAGGGTCTTAAAAAGTTATTAAAAGTCATATTTGAAATCTAGGATGTAAATTTCAAACTTGGTTCATTTATTCCTCCTTCTTTAAACACTTTTGTTCTGAGAAACAAAACTCTTCTGGTCTAACTGAGGAATTCAGGCATCATTATGCATTAACTAGTAGAGCCGATCGTTCATCTTTACTGTAGAACGTTTCATATCATCATCTTGATTCATCATGACAACAATAATGATATTTAAAAACTCAAAATCTGTATTGGTGGAACTGTTATATTTACTATTTTCTACACACTTTGTTACAAGAGAGCATCAGCATGTTGGGAAATGTGATTATAGTTGATAATCAGGGAACAGGGACAGCAAATACTTTAGATCTCCTCTAAAAATGCTTCTAACAAAACATACCTTAATATGCATTAATAAGCAGAGTTTAGCCTGGACTACCACAGAACCTAACATTGAAAGTTTTCTGTATTTCTGTTATTGAGCATTCAGCCAATCAGCACCTAGAAAAATAAATGGCTTTTCCATAAATAACTTGGAGTCACAGAAACGTCTGAGTAGTCAGGACTCCACTGCAGGTCCAAACACTGTGTACAGATTAGTGATAAAAATCACAATATTTTATACATTTGGTTTCCTTAAGATGCCTGTTTGAAATGTTTTCAAGAGTAGTATTTGTGTTTGTGTGGCTCTGATTGTTTCATACACTCACAGTCATACAGCTACCAAAAAGAAGAAGCTGGCAATATTTTTATATCATCACGTTTATCTTTTTTATGACGGTACATAAGATATTGTAATAAAATTTAACACCTTGCTGCAGTTTGTTTGAAGAGCTAAAACCTTATTCATGGTCATGTTCTCCATCAGGTGAATGTTAAACACGATTAAGCTCGAAAAAAGAGACACCAACAGTGTTGTCAAAAAACTACTGAAGCTGGAAAAGATATCTAACTTGCTTAAGTGATTTGATAAGTTAAATATAAGGCATAATAAGTATTTTGTAATTATTGTAACGTTGAGATTTGGAAATCCTTTATTTCACCGTTGCAACAAACAACTTGTAGAAAACAGAGTGTGTGTTCAGATCATTTTCAGTTTTAACGGCAGCTTCCATGGATTCTCCTGTGCCGAGTTAGAAACGGTGCTGACCTTGAATAAAGTGAGTGTAGTTTACACTGTGTGGTCTATCTAAAACACTTAATGCCTTTTTAAAACTTAATTTAACCAAATTTGCTTCTGCCAGTCTTCATTTAATAAAACAGGCTTTGTTTACAAGAGGCTTTCCGCCTGATATTTTCTACTTAGAGTTCATTTTTCTGAGCAGTTAATGAGTTTTCTGTGGCTTGACGTGCTCCAGTTGTGACCTTCCCTCCGTGTGTAAGACGTTCTGATGACGGTTTTCCTGGACGGGTCGCCTCTCCGTTACCGTGACGTAAAAATGATTCACACAAACTGTTAATTAAAATGTTTTCTCAAATGAAATGTTTTATTTACACCTGATCTCCGGAGACTTCGGTCTTGACTTACTGCATTATGTTTCTCACATAAATTGCTGAGCTTTATTTACTGCTACATTCAACTTGTAATTTCTCAAGAGAAACATGAAACTGGCTGGAAAACATGTCAAATACGCCTGAAACACACGTAGCGTCATCTCTGGAAAACGATCAGAGCTGCAGAGCTTGTGTCATAAAACATTTCAACGTTTGTTAATCAGAAAATGTCACAAAAAAAAATCAGATTCTGTCGTTTAAGAAATAAATTGAGAATTTAGTGTTGCAGATTTGCCACAAATAATTTCAAGTTTATCTTTCCTGACTTTCAACACACACATTTGTAATCTCAGAAGATCTAATCTAAAACTGCACTTAAACATTATGGGATATTTATTAAATCGGTATTTTATGCACCATATTGCACCTGAGATTAGCAGTTATAAGCTAATTGAAGCTCTTTAGCTTTTCAGGTTCACCTGAACTACTTTTTTCAGATTAATATTGAATTATCACATCTCCAGTGCATCCTGAAGAACAAATTATTGTCCATTTTATTAGATTTGCTTCTTGTCTTAATAGGTGTAACTAATAAAGAGGCCGGTGATTGTGTGCCGAAAGTCACCAAAAAAGTTTTCCGATCTAAACCTGGAGTTGTGGCTCATTACTGCACTAGGATCCTTCGGTATGATTACATCTTTAATATTTCTAAATATATGCTAACATACATTGTGTAAGTGAGAAATTGTTAGATTTTCTTTTCTATAATATTCATAAATGCATCTTGAATATTTAATAATCAGAAAAAGACCCTAAAACATTCAAAAGGCCCTGAAAAAGTGATGAATGACATCCAATAACCTCCAACAATGCTGGTGGATTGTTGGAGGTTAGCCCCGCCTCACTCGACACTTGGAGCCGAAACAGAAAAAAATATGACTGTTATTACATAAAACTGGAACATAAACCAACTGAGCAGCCCTCTATGGAAGGAAACAAGTGGGAAGAAAGTAAAAAGGTAAAACAAAAAGAAGGAGGAAGAGTTGGAAACAAAGAAAAGCAACTTTTTTATTCATTTAATGAGTCATTACAGACTCGACGTGAAACTTTGTGAAACCCCCCAAGGCTCTCGGTGCATCTTTTCCCAAGCAAGATCAACACCATTACACAAGAGCAACAACAACAACAACAACATCTACAACAACAACAGCAACAACTGTGCTACAGTGACACACCGCCCAATATACGGATGATGCACATCATTAACACCACAGCCAGCCACACATTAGCACACACTGGTGAGTCTGTCATGTGACTCAGCATGGGGCCGCGCACTTCAGCGGCTCCCATCGGGAAACCAGGTGGTGTCGCGGGGAGCGAGGCCCCAGAAGAGCCAGCGCTCGGCGATTAACAAGGAGTCTCTCACTGTTGCCAGGAAGACAAGTTTAGTCTTTCAGAGTTTCTTTTTATAAATTCAGGTTCAGGTTTTGTCACAAGAGCAACAGCAACATCCACAGAAGCTGTTAACAAGTTGATGAACATTTCACATCGATCTGGGTGATTTCGTGACGTTTGTTATGTTTCTAGTTGTGATTTCTGGTCATGTTTACAGTACAAACACTGGAGTCACTCTGCACATTATCACACAGCGAAGCTGAAGCGAGAAGAACGAAGCGAGAAGCAGCGTAGCGTCAAGAGTCCACTGAGGTTTCTGACTTACACTGAATCAAGTCTCCCCTGGTTACAGGTCACAAGCTGAGCCACAGCACAACGTTGGCCTCACAAGCATCACAACAATTTCTTTCCGTTTTCATTGTTCTCGTGGTCCTTAGATAGTAATATACAGGAAGTTTGAAGCATAGAGGAAATTACTGATGGCAACTCTGCAGTCAGGTTGGAGTTCAAGCAGGTAGGTGTGGAGCTAATGGAGGCGATTTGAATTTTAGTGCTGAACAGGAAGTTGTGTTTAACTCCCTCACTTCCTCCAACTCATCCTCTGATTTCCAGACCCTTCTCCTCCTCCCCACATCCTCAGACATAAATGGCAGTCCGGGAGATGACAGAGCCGTCCCTCTGGGACTCCATGTCGTCGTCGAGGTACACATCCATTTCCGCTTCGCCGCCATGACCTCTGTGGGCTTGATACGCCGGAGGCAGCGCGTTCCCGCCGCCTCCAAATCGATTGTATCGCTCGTCTTCCTCCTCGATGCTGTCGTCCAGGTTGAACTTCCTCCTCTCGGCTTCATCCATCTCACCGCAGAGGAGGATGTCGTGGGCGGTGGGCCGGGTCCCGGGCACGGCGTGGTGCAGGTGGTGGTGGTAGCTGTTGGGTTTCTCTGTCAGGGTCCCGGTGGCGTCGCAGCCCTCCCGGTACGTGTACACCGGCCCGTTGTTGTTCGCCCCGGTTCCGTTCTTGCTGCCGTTTCCGGAGCTGGCGAACAGCAGGCGGGCTTTGTTGCCGTAGTCGGAACCGTTGCTGCCGCCGTTGCCCCCCGCCACCGAGTCCCCGCTGCTGGGGAAGCCCCGCCTCTGTTGGCGGCGGCTGCGGGTCAGGAGGACAACAACGAGAGTCACGACCAATAGGAGGGCCAGGAGGGAGCCGATGACCGCGCCCGCCACTGCGCCGGCGCTGGACGGATCCTCCAGGGCTTCTGCAGAGGGGATGGAGGGGTTGAAATGAGGGAGTGAGTGGAGGAAGAGAAAAAGGAAGGAATTGATGGCTGTAGTTCTTCTTCTATTGTAAGTGGTGATGATAGCACGTGTGTTACAATCCTCTTACAAGTGTGTGGTAATGTTCTTCTCAGTGTAATCCCTTGGTGAGGGTGCAGTCATTGCTGGGATCAGGCTGAATGGGACTCATTCACTCTCCCAGCTGCTTTTTGTGCGACATTTTGCAGACATTTTGCTCTACATTTATGTCTGTCCAGCTGTCGATTCCCCTTCTGTTGCCCTCTCCCCGCTTTTTTTTGGCAGCTGGAGGGGGGGTAAAGCCTTTTCAACTTTGGGTTGGTGTGAGCCAAGTTTGCCTCTCCACTCATGTTTCAGCTGAATACTGAAACAAGAATGAAGTCGAGCGCACAACATCAGCGAACAGAGGTTTGCTTTGGACCTCGTTTTTTGTCTCTGAAAGGGATTGAAGGTTTTCGGTCCAGCAGAGCGACACAGACAGACACAGAAGCAGAACCAGAACAGAGAGGTGAGGGTGTTAATTGAGGAGAATGAAATGAGCACAATTGTGCCTGGAAAGTGTTTAACATCCCCAAGCCCTTCCAGTTTGACCCTGTCTAATTCCCTTTCTCCCATTTGTACCCGCTCCACATGCCCTTTATCTCCCCTCTCATTGTCCAGTTCTCTGCTGTCGCTGGCTTTCTCCATCTGACTGCTACTGGTCAGCCAGTCAAACCATTGGGCAAAATGATCACCTGCTGTTAACCTGGGACCCCATCCAGACCTCACTGACAGGCAGCACACAAAGGTGCAAGTCCACAGTGCAGAAAGGCTAAAGCCAGGCAGTTTTTAGGAGGATTCTGAGTAGAAATGAGAAAGAAAAACAGCATCTGGCTCAGATAGTGTTGGATCTGGACGAACAGATTCATGCCGAGCTAAAAGACGATATCAAACCAACCATGTGGGAGAATACAGTTTCTCTAAAAGGTGAGCAACACCCAGTAAAACACCAGGTTTCAGCAAACTAAACAATTGACGAGACATAAAACAAACATCTAACAGGGAAAATATTGAAAAATAAAATCTAAATGATACAATAACATGGTCACATGGAAGTGTACATAAAGTATTACTATACTATCTCCATCTATGATTTCATCTCTTCTTGGACTCAAATAAACCTCTCCTTCTTTTGCTTTTGTGTCAAAATGACTTGGGTCAAACTGACTGATATTTGCATCTGTTCATAACTTCTTGTTCCTTAACAAACAGTTCAGGTCAATTAACTGGAAAACAATCCAATGTGCCTCAGATTCATCAGATCTTCATCTTACCCCTGAGCATGCTGGGAGATTTTAGCCATACCTGGATTATTACATTTGGAAGAAAAGTTTCTGTCGTCCAACTTCTTAGTTTGTACAAATGTAGTACACGTTAGATTTTGTTACATGCAGAACATGACTAAAAGTGGATAAAAATGTTGAGAACTGCCAGACCTCTTGATCCAGAGAAATGTTTTAGCTGTTGTTACGTTACTGTATTAAACCTCTGCTAGTTATTGATGTCAGCACATATGTACAATGAGATCATTTTGTCCTTGAACTCTTTGGATGCTGCAGCTTTAGCTACTGGATGAAACGTCACCAACAGCAACCATTGCAACTGGGGTGTGTAAACTTTTCACATCCACTTTAAGTATGCAATTACACACCGTCATTTTTTCTTTTTGTAGTTGAATTACATGCAGACGTCCCTTTGAGAAGCTGTACAATTACAGGAGAGCGGAACATCAGCACGTCTGAGCTCCTTTTTGTTATATGCAAATGACTCGCTGGTTCTGCCAGCTCTCCTGGAAAACACAGCCAGACACGCCAATCAAACAATCTAAGGTTCCCTGAAATGATGCTGTTAGGGTATATGTGCAAGAGAAGCAACATTATGTGAATGACATTGTTTTCCTTCAGAGACATCACATTGGACACTGGATAATGGCCTCTCTGGAGCTGCAAAGTGTGGTTATGCTAACAAAACCAGCAGGGGGATGTCACTACAACCGGGCCTGGATTGAGAGCCTGTGATTCATGCAAATTGTTCATTCTGACAGTGCAGAGGGAAAAACAGATGAAAGACGAAAGGAGCTGAGCAAAGGGACAGCAGAGAAGGTTTTTGGTGGAGGGAATAGAGAGTAAAGTTAAAAGGAGACTGCTGGTTGGTTTTAAAACACTATCTGCCGGTTCAGAAGGAAAGACGAAGCCAGGATGACACCAACCGGCTGTGAGAGCAAGGCGGGGCTCAGGGGAAAGGAGATGATAGCTACATTAGGAGGCAGTGTTTATATCCAATGGAAGTGATAGAATGTACTAATGATGATGAATCCAACTTCCCTGTCCTACTTTCCTCTCTTTTCAAACTTACAGACTGGCATTGAAACACAATATGTGGGCCAAAGTGATATTTATTTTTATTGTGCCATTTATATTTTAGGCATTAGTGGCATTTATCAAGTGCCTGGGAGACAGAGAGACAGCTGAATAATTGCCTTTTGTGAGAGGGCCTTTGGTGGCTGTCATCCTTCTGTTAATCAAGTGCTAAAAAGTCCATTATTCTGTATAGGCTATACAGACAATGCACCTAAAAAAGTCATTAGAGCTGGCATGTTCATTTTTCAATAGATCAGGTCATACACAGGAGCAGTGTGAATTTCTCTCCATTTTTCTACAAAACCTAATGGCTGCTGATATTTTAACTAAAATTATGCATAAAGCAACCATCTTCTGCAACTAGGAGCAATTATTTCTCCTATAAATTAAACAGAAACACATATTTGTTTTCAATACCTACGGTGTTCCTTTTGCAATAAGATAACTCAATAAAAAAATGCAAAAATGAAAACATTAACACTGTAAGAATATCAGATAGAAAATATGAGCATAGATAATGGTCTATGTTATGAATTAGTACAACATAAATAAACTGAATTGAGCTGAAATTTAATGCTAACCAGCTGTTCTTTCAAAGAACAGAAAATAAACATGAAGCTAGCTTAAAGAAAGGCCTCTTGTTAGCTATTTGTTTAGACTAGAGGCCATATTTTCCAGATGTTAGCTTAGAAACTAGCCTGTTAGCTTTGTAGTTATCCCACCCTCCATTAATTAGCCTAACTAGTCTCTCTGACGGTTGTCTCCTCTTATTTCTGTGCCGTCTGTTTCTAATCCACTGAGCCAGTCGGTAGCCGTCTTGAAGTCAGAAATTTCTGGGTTAAATTCTAGTTTATTCCTCTATCTTTAGAAGATCACTTACCCAACGATCTCAACCACAAGTTGCCTACCAATCTGCAGATGTAAGAGGATGCAAATGTTGAGTGGGGCGTTGGAAGGCAGACTTAGGCTGCTTTCACACTACAGCCTGAAGTGAATCCAATTCCAAAATTTTTGTCAAATCAGATTTTTTGATGATGCTTCACACTTTCAAATATATGCCACCTGTATGTGATCTGCAGGGTAAACGGGCAAAATACCTGAAAGCGCAGTAACAATAGCGTCAGCGTTCTCAGTGTTCTGCCAACCACCATAAAAGAAGAAGCTCAGTGTTTGTGGAAGTAAACATGGAGGCTAACGGTGGAGCTTAGCTTACTGGAGTTGTTGTCTGACCATAGCAACATATTAACAACTTAATCCTCATTACAGGCTGTCATGGTTTTTTTTCTTTCTGCTTCTACGTATCAGGATGCAGAATAGTGACATTTGTCGAGTTCAGGACATTCAGGTCGGATGAATGAGACCTGGACATTAGGTCACATTTGAACCGAAGACGTTTCTGATACTCAAGTGACCTGGGTCGCAGTCGAAAGGAGCCGACCTATGTTTTTAGACTGTCATGAAAAGATCGGATACAGGTCACATTACGTCATAAAAATCGTTATTGGGTCACTTCAGGCTGCAGTGTGAACGCAGCCTTAATGTGCAAAAGGTCTTTGAGCCATTATCATAAAATTGCTGTGTAAATTCAATTCATTTAATATTACATTTTAAACATCAGTGGAAAGCTGACAATGTGTGGACATTTCCCATCTCCACTCCATTTGTTCAAAAAAAAAATATTGATTGGCACTCTCTAATAATGAATGCATTAATGTTTAATTTCATCACTTGCTATCATCCATCAAAACCGGATATAGCATATAAATGCTTTACAAGGATGGCAAAAGTAGATGTTATGTTTAGTGATGTTTTTAATAGATGCAGGCTTTATGAGGGCCTTATCCAACATCATTTATTGCAATCTAAGACACTAATGAATCCCAGTTTAGTGCCCACAGTAAAATGCCAGATTTACGATCAAAGTGTAATGTCAAATTCTTGTCAACCATGATGCGAGACACTTTAGTAAACACTCTTCAGTGCGAATACTCCCCCCTAAAAAAGTCAAAAGGAGAGGAGCCTATCATGAGCAAGAAAATAGGCCACGCTTGTCATCCATATTTCTCGTCAACAGAGGCAGGCTGGCTGCATTAAGAACCACAGTGATAAATGTCACAGTGAGAGGCAGGAGGGCTTAGATCAGTCTCTGTATTAGTGTCATGAACATGGAGGAGATTAGAGGAGAGGGAGAGCGAGAAAACTACCCATTTCTACTTGGCTCCACTCACAGCGGTTGGGATAATCTAAAGCAGATGATTTGAGATGTGGGGAAGCAAGGTGGAAAGAATTAGGGCTGAGAGGGACGGACAAACAGCCTCACAGAGAGGCGTGAAAAACCAAAATAAACCCAAATCTGAATAATCGGAGGGTCTTCTTCTCCGCCTCTCTCCCTCTTTTCTGTAGTTTTTTCATTCTTTGAAGTGGGGCATGAAAACACACCACAGGCTGTCAGTTCACACCAACACAGAAACGACTGACTCCAATTAAATGCTGCTTTTGGTCAAGGATGTCTGGTAATGTTGAAATGACTAAGAACCAAACACTAAAACACAAAATGAGGAAAAATATGAGAGAGCAAAAAAGCGTCAGAGAGAGGATTTTAACAAAAGAACCAACTTTTCCACATTTTTTAACTCTAGTTAGATACAAATCTGTGTCAGGACACTTTGTAATATATTCTATCATTTACTGCTCCACTGTAGTGAGGTTTAAAAGTGTAAATATGATGGATTTTATTAGCAAGTTTAGACTAGAAGATGAGTCAAAGATCAGCTCCTCTTTTACCTTCCAGCATCTAAAATACTGTTTCCAGATTCAGTGCAAAGGCCTTGGAGATCAAACAACCTTTTCCTTGGGAAGCCATCAATACATTAATGTCATTCAAACCACATCTGTTCACAAGGCATAAGTACTACACCAAAACCCAAAGGAGAGAACTAAAAAAACTATATTTAAGTTTAAAAAGACAACCAAAAAGACACTGAAGCACAGAACAAACACTAAATAATCCTGATAAACTACTTTTTGTTTGTTTAGCCTTTAAGCATCGTGACCTTATGCCTTAATTCAAAGAGATAAAACACTGTGATAAATATTCACAAATTCTTGTGTTGACCTGTACAGCACTATTTGCATCATCAGTATAAAAACGATTTAAATCAAGTTTTTATCAAGTGCAAAGCAGGAAACTTTGTAGCTTAAAAGTAAAATATGAGCAAGTTTACTTTTCATGACTACCAGATTTCAGAGGGACAAAAACACCTGATCATCATAGTGACTTGTTCTGGAACATGACGGTGTATTTCAACACAAAACGGATCAGGACTTTCCTTTTAGTCACTGATTCAGCCATTAATCCATCTGTATATTTGAGTATTATGGAGTCAAACATGAGGACATCAGTCCATCATATGAAGCTCGATTCAAACAGGTTCATCAGCAGAACAAGGATCCCAAACATTCAGAAAACAAACAGTTTTATTGCTGCTATAAGGTTGTTCTACAAATGAATCACATGGAGAAAAACGAACTGAAGCACAAATGTTAGAACCAGATGCAGAGCAGAAATGACAGATATATGGTGAGAGGTGTCATGTACAGAAATATCTCAATTTATTTCTTTTATTAAAGCTGATGTGGTGAATTTTTCAAATATGCCCCTTAATGAGTGATTTTACTTGTTTAAAAACTGGTAAAACCAAAGAAATGGTGAAAGAGCAAACTTTATTATTAGAGATGTTTTAAAAATGTTTGGCACAAGTTAATACTCCCACAATACCTGTCTGAATCTGATTAGCATTTATTCTTGGATGACAAAGCAAACCAACTGAGCCATTTTTCCAATTACATGCTGGGTTTTTTCTAAATCAGACGCCCACAAGTGCATGACGCCCATTAAAGGTGTTTATGCCATAGACTCGTTGACCTGGCTCAGTAGGAACTGTGGAAAAAAAAGCTCTTCAAGAAGTCAAAGGAGCAAGTTTTCTCAGGTAAACATGGCAACATTGTTCCTGTGCAATTTAACATCATTACCTGTAACGACTGGGTTCAGAATTATCTACCTCCTTCTTTAATCCACATGTTGGCTTTTTAAGTTTCTGTACCACAGAAATTCAAACTTCACATGCAGTAAAAGCAAAAATGTATAAATCCTGTGCAGGTATCAAATCACTCTGATGTTACTGACTGATTTAACGACATAATTAAAAAAATAGAATATATGTTGTGGACGTGATCATCCCAATGATGTAAACATTACTATCTAGGCTCAGACTCCAACGTCACAAGATGCTAATGCTGCACTGAAAATCACAAAACATGACCAAGTGTCTGTGGTCACGTTTTCAGCTCAAATATCGAAATTAAATATGACAAATGTAATTTACAAGTAACTTTAAAATAGATATAGGAACTTGTTTTAAGTCAATAATTCCTTAACATTGATGAAAAAATACTAGTTATAGGAAAAATGTCTTGTTATGCAAGTAAAATAACCAACCAGTGCAACTAGTACTTTTTCATTAATAAATTATTTGCATAATACAAACATCTATTACTTGTAAGGTAGGTTTGTCTTACTTCATCTGTACTAAGATATTTGCAATAGAAACTAAACTAAAAATAATTAAGAGTTTGTGTTTCTGCAGTGTTTGATTTGTTATAAAAGTTGGAGCTTGGAGCTGGGAGTGACATCACACTCGCATCGGGAAACCGGGGGATTGCTAATTACTGAAGGCCGATAATATATTTATCTTACTTTTATTGGTTAAACACAAACTTAAGCTAACAAATGTTTATCTTTTACAGCAGTATTATTACAAAGTCAGTAACATTCATCATCATTTCTATTTGCACTGATTGGAAACTACACTCAGAGCTGCTCAGTCAGCTCAAAATTTCTCAAATCATAATTCCAACATCAACAGGAGTTTTGTTGCATTTCTGACCCCAAAGAGACACCAGAGTACTTTGTTTTCTGATGACTGGGTCAAAGTACAAGTTCTACTCAAAAAGAGGCAGAAGAAACTCAGACAAGAAGAATTAATCCCACTGAGAATATCAAAACCAACAAAGTATCAAATTATCTGAAAAAATCAAATAGTGTTTCCCCTTTGAAACAGCTATAATCTCACAATTCTAAAGTTGCCACACAGTTGACCCCAAAATAGTTTGCAAAATGACTTGTGTACACAGAAATGTGAAGGAAGCTTCACAAACACACAACAGAAACGCTCATTAAATGTTCTTTGTTTTGTTGTAGTTCCAACACACACATTCTCTGGCAGCGTTACACACACATGAGCACAGCGAGCTCTTAAAACTCCTATTAGCCTGAAGACAGCAGCAGCCTCAGAGTACATCTGTATCACACCTCTGACCCAGACAGAGTAATTGTACATCACACACTCTGCTTAATTACCCCTGATGACACAGACAACCTTGCACACATGAAAATACACACACAGTCTATTAAATTACCCTCTGATGATCACTGATCTTTACACACACTTCATTTACCCCACAACTCTAAGTCGACAGACACACACTCACCTCTGAGCACACACACACACGCACACGTCTAAGCACTGCCGTTTCCATGACAATCTCAATTATTTCCCCATGCATCCCCACGATGCCGCAGCGAGAGGAAATTTCCCGTCTGAATCATCCGCAGTTCCTTCTCTTCATCAGGGATTCTGGCCACCGCTTCTCATCTACTGGCTCCTCACTTTTCATCAGTGAGGGAGCAATCAGAGGATGGTCAGGAACGACGGAGAGACGGTAAGAAAGAAATTAAACTGTAAACCACACAAGAAGGAGACTGCAATGAAAGGAGGGGGAAAGTCAAAACGACTTCTTAAGCATCTTGTTTTTGGCATTTCTCTTGGCCCATCGAGGCTCCCTGTGCTCTCTCCTCAGAGACTTTGGATTTTAAATGGATGCTTTCTGACACAGAGCAAGCAGATGGGATGAGAACTAAAAGGCACAGACAGACGGGAAGGAGAAAGTAGGAGAGAGAGAGAGAGAGAGAGAAAGCGCGAAAACAGGGAATGTAAACAAACCGGACGCTGGATGCAAAAATGCATAATAGAATACAACACACTTAGATTAAAAACAAGGTTCATGCAAGAGTTAGAGAGTGAAAGCACGGGTGTGCACACTCTGTGCATGTGTGTGCACATGCACACATTAGGTCTAATTAAGTTTTTCCATTTTACTGCCTCCTGCAGGGGTTCTGAACTTCAGGGGGTTATGCAAGTACCTCTCCACTTTCCTCTTCAAGCTCTGCGCTTAGTTAGCACCCAGCTGCTGCACATGCAGGCTCTCATACAAACACTCAATAACTGACTCATTTAAACACAAAAACAGACAACCTTTCTACACAACTCCTGGCTCCACTCGCCTTAATAAACCCCTTCTGCCTGAAGTATGTGTGCACAAAAAAAGAAAAAAGGCTGCAACCCCCAAATAAGACACTTTTTTTTTCTCTTTGCAGACGGTTGCTGCCAAGTGGCACAAAAACCAATTCAACTCTGTTGAAAAGCTTCTGACTGCATATCTGCACACTGGTTTGCATTTTACACCAACATGGAAACAAAATGTTCATCAGATTCAGACACGCCACCACAGAAATGTAAAGCTTATTGAGGGAATGAACTCCAGCCAGCAGGTTTACAGAGCTCAGATTAACAGTACAGTTGTAAAATACAGTCATAAAATCAAACAGCAAGGCAACAAAACAGAGCCAACAGGCCTCAGCATTGATTTCCAGCCCATGAACATCGACTAATGGTTGTCTTATGGTTGGAGTTCATATTGCACATTGCAAGTCCACTTTAAACAGCAGAAACTGATACTGAAAGCCAGACTGGTTTGCATCCACATCATAAAATACATTTGTTTCTGTGAGGCTTAAAATAATTGGGGGAGAGGAATATCTTTGGTTTTCTATAAGATAAAGATCCGCTATAAATGTTTTCATTTTGAAGACAGAACTGTGTATTTTTAGTACTTGGACCAAACAAACTGTTTGGTCCAAGCGACAGGGAATAAGAGATCTGGACAAACTAGCTGGGTCTGATTTTGCTCCAACTAAAACTTGCTCATGTCAAAATCCACCTAACAGCCAACATGTGGTCTGTAACGATGTTCGGAACGGATAACACATTTAAGACTGCTTTGCATGCTACTGTAAACACTAAGCTAGTATAAATAAATGACATGCCAGAAGCCTAAATTTACAGCCGAACAGAATAAGGTCTGCCACTAAATTACAATCTTGAAACACGGAAAGACTTTACAGATGCTGCACTAATGCTTCAGGTTAAACACGAACCAAAACAACGCAGAAAAGTGAAACATTCATGCAACAGAAGGACATTATTTAAAAAAAATAATGATAAAAAAATATTTAGAAAAAAGTTTTTAAATTAGCTGATCCCAGCTGTTGCCCTAATTTCTGAATATTTAAAAAAACTTTATAAATTTAACCAGATGAATTTAACTGGGATAGTTTTACTGACGAATTAATGGCAATATTTTCTGAGAAATTTGAACTTAATATTGCTGATCATATTATTTAGATTATATAAGTTCCACTGGTGAGAGAAGGAATGCTGTAAACTAAAGGATGCATAGTTTGAGCGGTTTTCTTTCACACTACATCAAGAGATTCAGACCCTTTGAGCAACTTGTTCCCCTCCTCGCCTGTGGTGGCGCTGCACCAAGAAACACTGATGAAAACAACATAAAAACCTCTGAAGAATACAATTAGCGCAACTTCCTCCTTCACAAAATGTCAACAAAAAAGGAATGTCTTTAGGTTTTAGTGGTAAAAGACCTTGAGCCATTTCTTCATCTGCAGCTAGACTTGTGTGTTTGTTTTGGCTGTATTTACCCAGAATGCCCTGTTCTGTAGTCTGCTTACTGCTTTTGGAGCAGTCTTCACTTAGCATTCACATATTGTGTGTGCTGCTGAGTGCATTCCCCTTTTCTAATGATGTCCAACTGATAAGAAACCCTGAGGCAGACCCAGAACTTCAGATTTCACAGAATAAGGTTCAAAGTGTTGCTGAAGCATTTCCCTCCATGACCTGACCTCAAATAAGTTCAAGATGGATGGAAGGATTTTGCATCAAGCTTGTAGTGTTTAAGTCATGGCGATAAAAACTTAATGGAGGACATTTCCAGCTGAATGTCAGACTTTGTAATTCTGGGTAAACTCTTTGTGAAGTCCGGTCTTCATCAGGAACAAAACCAGCCGCAGGACCTTCTGACGTACCTGCATGTTTTACATCAATAAAATGTTTATGAGGTGATGCAGATGGAAACGTTTCCTCAGACAGAACCTTTGCGTGTTTCTCTTTTCCTCCCGTCGCCTGTGTGATTATGCGACATCCTCAAGCTGCGGATAATTAGGTATGCCGTGAAAATGTGCATCTCCTGTAAGATGAGTGCTTTGACCTGAAAAGGATGAGAGCCTCCGAGTCTCTGAATGTCTTTTAACACTGTCAGGTTTGCCGTTAACATCTCTCTAATTAGCCTTTCCTTCTTATTACAGGTGAGGCTGTGAGTGGGGAGGTGGAAGTGTTTTCTGAGTCTGATTTGATCAAACTCAGATTACTACGTGGGGAATGTAAAAATGAGCACCTACCAGGCCGGCTGGGTGGCCTGTGATTACACACAATCTAGACTTCTACCTGAAGCTGCGATAACACCTCTGATTTGTTTCCTTCACTGAAGTCATTTAAACTTTGCTCTGCATTTTTTATGTGATTATAGAACAACCACAGCTTGTAAAACACATGCCATGCAGCACAAACTGGCTGCTTCCCTGGACGGTTCCTGGAAACTGACATCATGTCAGAGGGTTACCGGGGAAAACTGAATTTCTGTTTCTTTTATACTTGGTGTTCTTTGCCATAATTTCATTTTTCTCTGAGGAGACATGAAGCAGTAGCCTAGCATCTGTCCAGGCTGCAGACTCCCATGGGTTTAATTTGTTAACACTCTGCCTTCCAGAGAGGAGAAACTGCTTTCTATCAAGTTCAGCTGAAGTGAATAAATAAACTACAGCCTAGACGTCTTGGATGAAGCTCCTCAGTAGGAAAATTCTCCTAATACACCACATGCTTCTTGGAACCGGAGTCTTTTTACCGACTTTTTTGCTGGGTTTTGGCAGAAATGTTTCACTCATGCAGCAGTTAAGTAGTAAGAAGGTCATGCGGGGTAAATCTCAACCTGCAATCGTGGAGAATCGGATTCTGATTGAGAAACAATAATCCTGTGAGCAGATCCAGGTTTGGAAACCTCTGGGTCTGGTTTTCACTTTTCCCACATGATTTGTGTCTGTTGGCTCCTCCAGAGCCTGTTGAAGCTCTGTGCAGCTAAAGTACACATTCATGCCGTTATGTTTGATGAGCATTTCACACGTTCTGCTTCTTCAAACAAATATTTTGAGGCTAAAGTTCAGTTTGAGCATGTAACCATGGTAATAAATACTTTCTGAAGTATTTAACATCCAATTAAAATGTTGATCCCATTTCCTGACCACATAAACACATCAGATGTAATGTTTGCCACAGAACAAGAACTCATTATTGTACAGATTGAACAAGAAATCTACAAAAACAAAATCTGAAAACCTTTCAATTAAAATTGAACTGACTGAAAGTGAAAGTTCAGTAGTGTTTTAAATTCAGCCTGGATGCCAACATTTACATATTTTAGCAAGAATAACTCAGCTCTCATACATGGCCTCAAACCTAACACCTCTGCCAGCAGCCCAGCAGCTGCAAGCTCAGATCATCCAACACAAGATTTTTTGGTGAAAACATAACTAAACAATATCAAGACCAAACTTGTTTCAATTTCTGTATATTTGGTCAAAATGTTAAAGTTTAGTAACAATCTAAATTTAGCTTAGAGATGAACAGGAAGGCTTCCACCAAGCCGTTCTAATTTAGCACCAGTTGGCACCAAGAAATGAAAATGGAAAAACTCAGAAGTTGTGCAGCTAAAAACTGAAACTACTTAAAAGTGCAGAGCATGAAAATTAATGCAAAAGTTGTTTTAGCAATGAAATTACATGATGTCACTCCCTCTTGTCATAAAGTTCTAATAAAAATGTTTACCGTATTTTCTGCACCAGAAGGCGCACCTACAATAAATGGCATATTTTCAAACTTTTTTTCATATATAACCACAGCATTACAAGGTGGATAGAATAGATGCTACAGGAGAGGCTGGAGTTACGTTATGCATCCACTAGATGGAGTTGCACTAAAGTGAATGTCAGCAAAACAATCCGACTCCGGTGGGCGAGGAGATGCTTCCGCAACTGGGCCTGGATGTGGCCGGACTATTTCACCCTTCTTTGTTCGCAAACAGCAAGTTGGTGGAGAACGTGGTGCTAAATGACCTGCAGACGACCTGATTCTAGACGGTCGGTAGGTAGATGGGTCAGTCAAACTTTATTAACAAACAAGCATTCTGACAACTATCCCAGCATGCACCGTGCGCTTCTTCTTCTAAGGGTAAAAATGGAGTCAGCAGCTGCTTGTCATAGTTGCTAAACCTGTTGTGGCTCAATATTGGTACATATATAAGGCGCACCGGATCATAAGGCGCACTGTCAGCTTTTGAGGGAACTGAAAGTTTTTAGGTGCGCCTTGTAGTGCAGAAAATACGGTAATTTTTTACACAATGTCAGACCAAACTACAGGTAATAAGATACTTGAATATTTTACGTTTATGTCATTTTTCTCAGTCGATCCTGTGTTTTACCTGCCATATTCAAAACAACTGCTTCACATCAACACAACACACATATGATCATTTTGATAGTTTCCATTTTGTTTTTTGAGATTCATTTTTGCAAGACAGACGAAAATGTTTCAACTCAGGCATTCGGCAGATATGTTCTACTGCCCCTTGTGCATAGGGGTCTCATTACACCTAAAACCTGTTTCTACAAGAAATGCCTTATTATTACAGTATGTCAGTATGTCAAGAATAATGATAATCTCTTGTTATTTACACATCTCACATCAAGCTGCTCTCTCACTGCTTGCTCTCTGTTAAATTCTCTGTTAAGTGTTTCTCAACACGCCAATAACTCAACCCAATGACAACTGCAGAATAAGCTGCTTGGTTAAATGTGGTTATGTTTAATTGAAAAAAAAAATGTCTCAACGGTTCAAGATTATTCAAGATGACAACTAAGAAATAATCAACAAAACATACATTTTCTTACTTTTGTGTTGAGTTCATATTAAAACAGGAACACGCACACATTCAAACTGCCAGCAGTTTTCAGAGTTGTCTTAATTGGAAGCAAAATGATTAGGTTTTTTTTTAGTACCAATGGCAAACAATTAAAAGTAATGCAAAGGAATTACATTTTCAAGTTAGAAAGTTGTGAGATGGATGATGTACTGATTTTCTAATCTTCTGTAGCTCTGAAACTTGCAACCAGCAGAGATGATTAATAAGAAATCGTCCTTTTCCAACCATCCGTGTCCAAATAAAGAAGCATTTAATGCAAATCTGTGGTGATCCATCACCAAACTGCGAGTGCTGCGCTGCTGAGACACACTCACACACCGAGCTGTCAGCTCGAACGGGTTCAGGAGTTTAATGAACATTATTGATGCAGAGGCTCATGCAATTACTGTGATGCTTACACCTACATGTCGGTGGCTTCATTAATTCCGGGTAAATTCTGGCTAATATATAAGGACAAGCAGATATGTGTAAGAGGAGCCGTTGTTTGTCCGGGTTCCTGCTTCCCCGCCCCGCCTGCTCTCTATTACAGATCAACACGGCCGCCAGTCCGTTTGGATACTGTACGTGTGTCTGTGCGCGAGCCGTCAGAAACATTTTCTGCCTTATTCTGCCTGGCTGAATGCAGGGAGCTGATTGGATCCAGACCTCGGCTGTTGGTGCTGATCAAGGAAGCCAAACAGGGTGGAAAAAAACCATCCCGCTCCCCTCTCTCCATCCCTTTCTCTCCGCTCTCACTCAATTCATCTCCATCTCAGAGTCGCCCCCTTCCCTCTGCTCCACTAAACCCCCCCTCACTTCTAAATGGGCGATTTGTGGCTGGGTGAGTCATTTCTGAGCAAATCCTGGCCACGGATAAGGGGCGAGTAAAAGACAAAGGGGATGTGAGGAGGAGGAAGTGGGGGGAGGGGGGTAAAGGGCCACAGAAAGAAGAAAGAAAGAACAAACTGAACAAATGTGTGCTTTTCATTTCAAACGGAAAGAAAGCAAAGAGGGAGAAAGGAGAAGGATTAAGACTGCTCTCTTATTTCCCAGCTCACTCACTCCCTTATGATCAGGAATATGAAAATGTTAAGCAGGAAGGCAGCAGAATCATCCCCCCTCTTCACATCGCTCATAAAGTAATCTCAGCGCCTTGCAAAATTATTCATACAACTTAAGTCGTCACATTTCACACCTCAAAATATTTCTCCAGCTGTGCAAATGTAGACACTTTTACACACTCTTCTTTGCAAAACAGCCTGAAGTTCAGTCTGATTGGATGGAGAGCGTCTATTAACATGACTCTACAAGTCTTTCTACGGAGTCTCAGTTCAGATGCACCGATCTGCTCTTTTCACTTACGATGCCGATATCTGGGGCTTCGTATCAGTTTTTTTTTTTAGACACGGACATTAATGAATTGAATTACACATTTGAATTACACATTTGATAACTGCACCAGTTATCAAATGGTGCAGTTTGATAACTGCACTTAAATACTGGAGGAAACTTCCAGAAAACTGCAAAACAGCTGAAATACTGAGTCCCTTTAAATCACGGCTAAAAACTAATCATTTGATTAACAACTGGAACGTCGATCAACAGATCTTATGTGGATTTGCTTGATGATTTTAATGACTGCTTTTGAAAAATAATTAATATTTACTGATTGTTTCATAATTGGTTGTAAACTCAGGCCAGTTGAGAAAATGGATGAATCACTGGCGTTTCCATGGCGATAAACTGCTTGGTGTCTTTCCTTTATCAGTGATGGATGTTTCCAGCATATTGTTTTAAGCCACATTGTTTTAAGGCACATCTGAAGCCTAGAGAGTTTGGACAGATGTTTAGTCTCATTCATTTGTTCTTTTTATAAACATTTTTCTCACAGTCATCCAATTAACAGTCCAACTGGGTGTAACCAGTCACTTCATTAACACAAACTGCTGCTCTTTGTTCCCTGTTACTGACTCAAACTTGCTGTTGTTTTGTTGTTAATGGCTGCTGTCCCAGGTCTGCTGCTTGCTCTTTAAAAATCAATTCAGATAAAACAAAGTAAAAACATCTACAGTAAAGTGAAAAAAACTTGGCTTTTATCAGCAACTGGGTTACGGGACTAACTCTGGCTCCTCCCATGGGGGGCCGGGACGTTTCCAGGAATCAGAGACACCGTCTCCTCAGAGGATCGGCCCCCCAGGCCTTCACCTGCTGAGACACTCCGGAAACTGGTCCCCCAGTGGACGTCTGGAAGCCATCCTCATCAGATTCCTGGATAACCTCAACGGAGCAGGGACTCGGAGCGCCTCCCTGATGGATAAGCCCCTCACCACATTCCTTACTCTTAGATACAGACGCTCTTAGTCAAAATCTCGTTCTGCCCAGAGTTTAGCAGAATGACTGCAAAGTAAAAATCAAATCAGCAGATTTTACGGCCACTTGATGCCAGAATATGACTGGAAGTTTAAAATTTGGTCAAGAGCTTATAAAAAAAGTAAAGACAAGAAAAAAGCTTCAAGATTTAATCAGATTTTCTGACTCAATGTTTAATTCTGCATGAAGCTGCCAGACATCAGCCCAGTTTGGATCTGTGCAGGAAACCAGAGGCACAATTTATTCCATCTTATTAAAAAAATAAAGACACCGTCAGTGAAGCAGCAGAACAATCACTTCCTCTTACTGGTTTTAAGGCTTTTATACATGTGACCTGCTCTCAGAAATCCACCCTTACAGCGTTCCATCTCTCCTCCCTCTTAACCTTTGACCTGCCCTCCTCCTCTCTGCATTGATCAGCTGGTAGTGGATCAGCTGTAGATGCAGACAGCAGTTTGACCCTGAACATTTGCTGCTGGCTAATTAAAAGACAATGTTGGTCTGCAGGATTACATCCTGGCCCCCTCCAATCTGCTTTTTTTCTCCTTGACAAATAACCTTTGTTTTTGTTTTTAGAAAAGTAAAATTTGTAAATGCACAATACATTTAGATAGTTTAATGTTTAAAGGAATAACTTCATCTAACCCAATCCAGTCGTTTAAGGAATAGTAATAACGCCCTGAACCTTGTGACTATTTGTGCCATCCTTAATGCCCATTTCCAGGAATATTTATATCTTTCCCAAGTTATGGTTGAGGAATTTTGACCCACTCTTCTTTGCAGACCTGTTTTATTTCACTCATATTCAAGACATTTGGAGCATCTTGATTGGATCCAAGTTTGAACTTTGACTAAGCCGTTCTAAAACCTTCATCAGAGCTGGAGTTTATGAAGTACTTCTGGTCGTAAACCTGATGTACTTGAGCTTAAAGTGCCGAACAGAAGATGCGTTATTGTTCTCTAGGATTTTCTTCTAAACAGCAAAATTCATGCCTCCCAATAATAACAAGTCTTACCGGTCCGAAAGCAGCAGATCCAGACCAACACACTATCAAAACTGATTTCTCTTTGAAAAGATGTGTTAGCTTTAGCCCAGGTACGGGACACACCTTGATTTTAGTCTCATCAATCCATAGAATATGTTCAACGTCTTTGGGATGCAGGATGATTCTTTTTCCTTACATTAGTAGTTTTAGCCTGTCTGATTGAAACCACTTTTATTTATTTTATTTTGCTGATGTTTCACTGAGCTTGAGGCCTGCTGAGCTGCAGATATGCTGTTTTTTTCTGACCTTGTAGATGAGCTTAAGTCAAACTCTTGGAGTAGTTTTGGGAGGCCTTCCAGTGGGAAGTTTCACCACTGATTCACATTTTCTCCATTTGAAGATTTTTTTAAACCTTTTCATGCTGACAAGTGTCAGTAATTTAGTTTAGTCTCCTCCACTAGTGAACTCATAGCTACTCCTGCTTAATAAATCCAGTTAATCTTGCTACTCAGGTCATTTTTCCTTTAGTATCATTTTTTTTATATGTGAGACAAAAACAAAAAAAGAAATACATTTGGAAGGTAGGCAGACACTTTCACATCTCTCCATGCTAATAAACTCACAGTTCACCAGGGTAAGTTTATTGGGGCTTTCTGATGCCGACTGGAAGGAGATCACAGTGAAATGAGAAATGTGACCGAGCTGACACCACAGATTGATGTTCAGTGAATATTTCTCTGCGCTTCCAGGCTTTTCTACCTTCTGGGGATCAGGACCATTGTGTCTCTGCATGCACCATGTCTGCTTATTTGTTTTTGTGCAAAAATCTGTTTGCCTTTTCCCTTCACCTGACGTGTCACGAAGTGGGATGCGGTGAAATGAAGAAAGAACAACAGTGGCTCAGGGTCTTTAACATTGAAATAGAATGTTGCAGCAGCAGAAGAAGAACAGAGATAATCCTGAACTGCTCCCTTGCCATGCTTTAGCTACGGGTACCAACATCTGACCCTGTAATTTAACCGAGGAACTAGCTTATGCATGGGTCCAATGTCAAAATGCTCCTATAACAAAAATCTGCACATAAATGCAGAAGCATAGTGTGTTTGTTGCATGCAAATTGCATCATATATGCATCTGTACCACATAAACCCATGTATTTGTAAGTGCAGTGGCTCTATAGGACATTTCTAATGTGCAGTATACAATCTTTTCTATATGCTGCTAGTGAACTATGACATGTAATTCTGCCTGAAGCACGGCAGAAGAGGAAGTTTGGCCTTGGCTAGAAGAAAAACAGTGGAGAAAAAGGAGAGAAATGAAGAAATGGAAGGCAACCCAGGGGATACGAGAACAGTACATCATGAGCATATAAGCGTGTTCTCGTTTATGCATCTCAGGGTCACCCACATGCCGCCTCACCCTGATTGAAACCTGCGGCGCCGTGGCTTGGCTCGGCTCTATCAGTGAGCTCACGTTTCCTTTGTAGCTGACGAATAAGCAGAAAAGAGAAAAATCTTGAAATCTTGATGTTTGAACTGCACAACCTCCAAATGTGAAATATTTAAACCGCAGAGCACAGAGAGGCAGGTATGTGTCTTTAAAATATTAATACCATATACCAATCATTCAACTCTCTCCAACTAGGGGCAGCTGGGTGTGAACGTTGAGAAAACATGCACAGAGTCCAAAATCAAAAGCCGAAATAGTTTAAAACAAGCATCAAGTGCAGCACAGATCTATTTGAGCAGTTTCTGCAGAAACAGCAATGGAATCCAAACTGTAAGGCTCCCAGAGGTTTTCAATGCCCACAAACTTAACATCAATATCAAACTGGCAGCTTCAAAACTGGCCGGCAACCTCATGTAGAAATCAATTTCATTGACCAGAAAAATAAACAAAAACTCAACAAATTTTCAGTGTAACAAGTGAAATGTGTTAAATAGAAAGTTTTATTTATGGCCTGTACAGCAAATACACAGGACTAATATCTAACATGCTGGAATCAGTGATGTTTA
Organism: Micropoecilia bifurca; assembly: GCA_903067075.1. Taxonomy (NCBI): domain Eukaryota; kingdom Metazoa; phylum Chordata; class Actinopteri; order Cyprinodontiformes; family Poeciliidae; genus Micropoecilia; species Micropoecilia bifurca. The sequence goes on from CAEGAF010132830.1 coordinate 64,474, forward strand.
AGAGCCCAAACCCCTTAGAAACATATGATGCAGCTGCCAAATATCAAATAAATGAAGATTAAAATGTGACATTTACTCAGTGAAAATGGGACAAGGTAGGAATATATTGCTTTTTTATTTTTGGATAACATATCTAAAGCTTCATGTTTATGTAACGATGCCCAATTTGTTAAATCAAACAAGTAAACTTTAATACATCCAAGATGTTCCCTGTTGATTTTGATGTAAACCTCAAAGCATCTATAGTTATATTTAAATGTGGGAATAGATCTTACATGTAGAGAAAGTGTTGATCAATCTTTACACTAACACCAATTCTTAGCTCATCTTTCAACGATTTTCTGGATAATGTTAAAAACTTTCAGCAAAGCGGAGAACAAAAACTGATTCCTCAACAATACGCATTGTGTCTTCCAGTATCGTAAACAGAAATGGTATCAATTTTTAAAAAGGGACAATGCGTCTTGTCTGTATTTGCAACTTAAGAAAGAAACTCTTCTCATCTCACCACAATGCATTCAGTGTTTTGTGAAGAGAATCACTTCTGGCTGCTAGAATGTGACACCAGTGCCTGGCTCGCTTCCCAGGAAATAATCAACCAAGTAAAGGGACACTTTAGAAACAATTCCACTTCATCCTGTGAGACCTGGACTCTTCAAAACTCCTTTATTTCCATTTTTTGAAGACATTTTTTGTTTAAGTTCCATAAAGTGGACGACTCTTTTCTGTGAATTTTGCTAATTTGTTTGCATTACACTTTTGCAAACATGCAGATTTTATGCTCTGAAAATGGTGCAAGGACTTATTTTGATGCATCTTAAGTGGCAATATGACTAAATCTTCATTTTTGAGACTTATAACCTCAAACTTTGTCTTTCATTTTTCTTTTAATTCATGAATAGTTAATTCTAAAGTTAAATTTTCACATTTACTTGCACACGTGATATTCTTCTGAATCGCAAAAAATATCTATTTCATGTAAAGTTCTGCTTCATCAGAAAAGGATAAAAAAATGATTACCATTTCACAGGTTAGGAGTCGTGGTTCTTATATAGTTGGTTAGTTTTATACAAAACTATTTTAAAATAATAATTCTCATTTTCATTTAAGGTAAACACTGACAACAATTAAATCACACTATTTGCTTCCACACCAGAGACTCATGGCAGCATCACTTTGGAGTAATTAGTCTTCAAACAAATGTAATGTGATAACGGTAAAGAAAAAAAAGACTTTCAATGGAAAAAAGATAAATCAGCTTCCTCAATTTTCACGTTGTTTTTTTTAAGTATCTTTTCAAATGCGTTACTTTGTATGAAAAATATATAAGAATCCAAAAAGCTAAAGTATGGAGCAATTAAATTAGTTACAGAAGTGCAGATTTTGCAGTCATGAAAAGCAATTTTAATGAAGTCTTATGTTTCAAAAATCAGCATGAGATGATTTTCAAAAAACATTTTAAAACATTATAAAAACATATATGGGTGTCACCAAATATGTTTTCTTTTGTGAATACTGGATGTATATTGGGAGTAGGAATGTTAAACTCACTATTTTCAACTGCAATAGAGCAGAGGAAATACTTCTTGCCATCAAGGATTTTTTGTTGTTGTCAGATTTAAGTACAAAGTGATTATCTGATGACATTTCAATACTCTCAGGTCACCCAAGTTGATTATCTCAACAACAACAAAAAAATCTGAAAAAATAATATCCTCAGCTTTACTTTCAGTTTCAAGCACTTGGCATCCAGAAACAGGTGAATCTTCACCATCGCAGACAGAGTGTTTGCATAGTGTTGCATTAGACTGAATAGTGGTATTACTGGTTATGTGCTCCATGTTTGGGTAACATGCAGAAAAGCTGCTGTGATCCTGGAGAGCAGTAGACATGCTGTGTAATCTGAGCTACTTATCCCACTGAATTTAGACATGTTCACAAAAAAAGCTGTGATAGTTTAACTTTAGATTATAATGAACATTTTTACTACCTTAATTTGTGTTTCCAGTTTTAAACAAAAGCATTAACAATACAGGCATAAATGTTAGTCCATTTTTATGTCACTTATTTTTATATTATTACCTGTTAATAACTGATTAAACTGTATTAATCTTTCTCTTATCATGTAAAGAGTCACACTGGCTGCTGCTGGTGTTTCTGGTGATGAACTGACCATACAGTCGTTCTGCTATGAGAATGAGAGAAAGAGACTGAAGTTACTCCTGTTCTCCACCTGCTGACCTCCTAAAACTCAAATCTCCCCATGTGGACCACTTCATGCCCCTCTCCGATGTGGGTTTCTATATTCCCCTCATGTCTGTGGGTGTGATAAGCTGCAGCCTGGAGGCTCTCGCCTCAGCTCTTATCTCCCTAACAGATGTTCCCCCTGTGTGGCCACAGCACCACCGGTCACATGCAGGAGGTCAGCAGTCGACAACTCCATGTGATTCCTGAACGTTTCAGATGTTCTCGTTTCTGGATAGATGGAGCTTCTGAGTCAGAAATTCTATTTTTCTTTTACAAAACAAAGGTATTCCAGCCATGCATTCCTGCAAAAAGACCCTCAGAAGATGAACAAACTATTTAGGAATTTATACAGTTAGTATAAATTCAAATTATTTGCCCCCAAATTATTCATAAAGTAATCTTTAAATTTTACCGACATTTGCTTTGTGCAGTGAGTTGCAAAAACTATTTTGCCATCACTTCCAGACGCTGGTGCCTTCAAACTTTAGCAATTTCCTGATAAGTTTCATTATTTAAACAGAAAACATGTCAAATAAAACCAAACTGCTATTTCCCCCAATTTTAAGTGACTCTCCTCTGAATACTAACCGCAGTAATCAGCCGTCCCGCATGGTTACTTTGCTTAATTTTTTAAGTGCAGCAGAGAGAAAAACAGTTAAGCCCAAAATTATTCATCAATTTAAATTAGGGCTGCTCAATATTATGAAAATATTTCAATGCAATATTGTTCCAGAAAATTTCAATGATTAATCAACATTTTTACTACTCTTTTTTTCATCATTACACAGATTAAAATGATTTTTAATCCTATTAAAAATAAAATTAGACCCCAACTGCTCCTCTCTGTTCTGCTCTAGCCCATCAGCTGTGAGGTCAGACTCTTTTAATGAGTTGCTTTTTATCGATTATGTCAGAGCATCTTTCCTTTGTGAATGCATTGCAGTTATTGTTGACGACATCTCACTTCTGCCAGGAGACATTTTACCCAGTTGATGTGAAAATACAACATGAGAATGTATTTCTGCAGCTTCAAACGACACCCAACATCCTAATTTAACCAGAACCGTTAAAAATAATGGCACTTCAAGGTGATTTTGTACATTAATAACCACATACAAACACTTCATGCTGTTCAGCAGCAACTTTCAGCACAGTTTGCTCTAAAGATTTGATGGAAAAAAGACATAATATAAATCTGTGAGCTCCAACAGGCCGAGCACAGACAGCGATAATAATGTGTAGGAGAAAAGAAACAGCAGGATCTTTTAGGCTGTGATAAAGGCTTAGAATAAACAAATAACATAATAGGTCTGAAGGGGAGATTCCCACTGAGACAGAAATTAGGTAAACAAAGCTTCCTCTAATTAATTCATATTTCTCTTTTGTGAAACAGCTTAAGTTTGAGCATGAATATTCCACAGGATAAACTAAACGTTGCAGGATGTAAAGGCGACGATCTGCAGGAGGCCATGTTGCTGCACCCGACGCTACAGTTTTATGATCAGGGAGCCACACAAGAGGAAACTGAATCAGCTTAATCATGACCTAAAGATTAGTTGAGAAGTCTAAACAGGCCATTTTACTGTCTGTTACCGTAGCAACGGTAAAGCAGGAAGCCACAGAAAGCTGCAGCCGTAATTAACTGAGCTTCTGTCTCAGTTGTACATGTGAAAGAATCCAGAGTTCAGAGAGGGTTTAGGATTCATTTCTAGATAATTACACTGATTTGAAATCACAGTCATCATCCCAGCATGATTGTCATAATTTTCCTCATTCCATATGTTTAAACGCAGCATGAAGAAAGCAGTGGAGATATTATATTTATCTTTGTTACGACTGAAACTTGATTATCATCGTTTCTAAACTTCTATAGGTTTTTATGGAATATCAGTTCAATATCAACTATAAAATTAATATGTTGCAAAATGTACCTCTATCAATTGAAGTAATTGCACGAAAATTAAAACCAGTATCATTCAATCCGTCCATGATTTTATAATCAAATCGCTGATTTTGTGGTGCTACTTTAGAAATATTTTGTGATATTTATTCCTCATTACACCACAAAATCTGAATTTTAACTTTAATTGCGAACCCGATTGTGCAAAATCAAACGTCTCAGAGTCTGCTGCCACACTGGAGACTGGAATTACAAACACCAATTCAACCAAAGTTTTCAAATCAGGAAACTTTTCTCCAAATGAAGCAACCAAAAGTAGGAAAACCTCTGAATTCCCTCAGCTTGAAAAAAGGCTGAGGGGATCTGTTGCGCTAATTTCCTCAACTGGGAATCACAAAAAAACTTGATTGACCATTATTCTATTTCCCTTTTGTAAAAATGTATGTTATTTACACAAAAACTATAATTGAGTTTTACAAGAATTTTGCAACTAAATTAAATGTCCATGCACCATATGCTAGTGGTAAGATCAACTTGAGTCGCCTGCATCCTGCGTAGCAGAGATACATTGTCCGACATTGAAACAAGAAATCAATGTCAAGAATCAACAAGGAAAAAAGTCAAACACAAACATTGAGACCTTGTGATGAACAATCTGGTGCTAAGCAGCTCAAATGAAGCAGATGAACATCAACTTTCATTGGACGCTGAATGAAGATGATCCTCTCGGCATAAGTGCTGATTCCACAAAGTGTGAAGACAATCAGCAAACAAAAGGGGAGACCAGCAGCAAAGACTGTTCTTCTGAAGAAGGTTGAACTAAGCCTCCTCCCAGCAGCATCTTCAGATCTCTCCACAGAGGCCTGGTCGACTCTGTTCTGATTGTCTGTCTGGTTCCCCAGTTGCAAAATGTCAGACAAAAAGGCCCAGCAGAGAAAAGTTAAAGCTGTTGAGAAGATCATTGGCGTTTCCATCCCTTCTGTCCAAGGTCTCTTCCAAAACCGCTGCAGGAGCACAGCAGCGACACCATCAAGGTGTTCGCTCAGACGCTTCATAAAGTCTTCAAAATGCTGCCATCAGGCAAACGGAACCCGCAGTGTAAAAGGCAGAACCTTCGGACTGAGTTACAGCTTCCTCCCACTTGCTGCTATAAGCCCAGGTGTCTGTGGTTGTGTTTTACATCTAGTTTTTTATTATTCATCACCACTCGAACTAATTTACTCATTAATTGTAGCGATACGTCTATAAGTGTTTATCGATGGCTGCTACATGCATTAAACCGCCTTTAAATTTCCTTTGGTGACCTTGGAGAAACACTCTTGCGTTTTGCAACTGAACACATGGCAGATAGATAATAAAGCTTGATTAATTTTTACTGCATTTCACATGATGGGCAAACACAATTCACATGTGAATAAGGTTTTTCATGCAATAAGTCACTAAGAAACATGCCTCATCCTCCTACCACTTCCTGTCGTCTTCTCAGCCAGTAGAAACATCTGTTTGTTGATCACGACTCGTGTGATGCATAAAAAAAGAGTTTCTATTGCAGCTTTGCAACCACAATAATTTCAACCACCTGATCGTAGCACAAAAACTTTTTATCCATAAACATGTTATTTTCTAAACAGTTCTGTTTCAATTGAGCAAATGTACTTTCTTTTTTCCAATTTGGGCAATTATATGATAATGGAAACACAGCTGGTGACTTGATTTTATTTGTGTAAAATAAATACTACCTTCTCTTTCCCTCCTCTCCATGGTTTGTGTTTGATTTGGCCAGTGCTGAGGTTAGCTGTGGCTTTGTGGCATAGAGTCGGAGCCAGAATTTCCTCCCTATGGCTACATCATCTGATTATTTCATGGACACTTCTGCATGGTTCAGCTTATGTGTTTGTGTGTGTGTGTGTGCGTGTGTGCCCGTGTTGGCGTGTGAAGCACAGCGTGTCTGTGTGTCTTCAAAGTGAGTACGTGTCTTTCCAGTGGACATGTATCTCAGTTGCTGCAGGCGATCCAGGAAATGCTTTTCCACTCGTCCGTCTCGATGCGGCTGTGCGTTTGAGTGTGTATAAGGGGGTGAATGCATGTGTGCGGCAACACAGCCGCCAGCCCCATGCCAGCTGGACTCCCCCATAAAAGGCTTTTCTTGCTCAGGGTAGGGGGTGGAGGAATGGAGTGACGGCCAGAGAGGTGGAGGACAGAGAGGGTCACAGCCTCCTGCCAGCTCACTCTTACGAACTCGACCAGAAGTCATCACGGTTTTTAGAGAAACCCTTCGTCCGCTCTCCTCCTGCTGCTCCCTGCGCTTGAACCTCTCCATCTCCCCCTCCACCCGCCCCCACCCCTCACACAAACACTCGCCTTTATCTCGGTTTTCAGCTCCTCTGCAATCACCGTCTTCATCCCGCTGCCCACCACCACTCCCTCCTGTCCTCCACTCGTTTTATTTTATTTTCCCCCGCCAACAACCTCTTCCACTCTTATGTGCACGCTGCCCTGGGCAGATCCAGCTGGCGCCGTGGAAACCAAGCGAGCCATGCATAGCTGGCACGATGCAGACGTTGACGGATGGGGTTTGGGGTGTGGGGCGGAGGTGGGGGGTGTTTGTGCAAAACAGGAGGGAGGAGGGTGCATTTCACTCCTGTCAGCAAAAACACTAAAATTTCTTGTTGCATTACAGAGGCACTTACTCCTGAGAGCTCAGAATAGATGAGAGAGATGGACAATATGGAGGTGAGTGAGAGTCATTTTATTAGGGCTCTGAAAATGCCTCCCAGTGCCATCAAACCCCTCCTTCAGACCCACTTCTGCTTCCACAACCATTTTCCATCCTTCTTCCTCATCAGCCCCGTCTTACTGTGCTGCTCTGTGGTCTGATGGGGGTTTGTGTGTGTGTGTGTGTGTGTGTGTGTGTGTGTGTGTGTGTGTGTGTGTGTGTGTGTGTGTGTGTGTGTGTGTGTGT